>CM076578.1:1280023884-1280329320 GCA_034641835.2 Pinus albicaulis
AAATTTTTAATAATATATAGCAAATGATATACATTGCAAATTTTCAATAATCTATATCAAACGAGGTCATAATATGAAGTTATAAACAATATTTATTTATTAAAATTCAAGTAAAGTTCAAACTAGTTTTAATTTTAAATTGATAAAAAATTTAAATATATTTTTAAATTGATAAATGAAAAAAATAATAATTATAATTCAATAATGACATCATTTGTGTGCATAAGAATCAAGGCATATCATATAATTTTGTTTTATTTTATCTTTAATAAGCTATTTATTTTATTACTTCCAAATCATAAAAATGAGAGACATTAAGTACTTATATTTTGTCATTTGGATTAGTTAGAAAATTTTACGTGTATATATATTATGTAAGTAACCTTTATAATATAAAATATAAATTAATATTGAAATTGAAATAGTAATTAATATAAAAAATATTTATAAAATGAAATAAAAATTGATATACTAAAGTCAATATATTAGTTTTAATATATATTTTAAATTAATGTATTAGAGATTAAATAACAATTCAAATACAAATATAAATTGACATTAAATTTATATAGAAATTGACATATTGTATATTGAAATCAATGCATTGATTTTAATGCACATGCATTGACTTTTGTGAATATATTTTCATCATTTATTCATCAATACACAGTGAAATCAATGCATTATAAATTGACATGTACAATAAAATCGATACATCGAAATTGACATGTGCACTAAAATGAGTGTACATGCATTAATTTCAACATAGATTTTTCATCATTCAAAATTGTTAATTTATTTTCATTCAACTTATTCCTCATATAACTTTTGAAATATCTTTCTAAATAATACTCTTTGACGAAATTTAAAATGATAAGATTCATCATAGATATATACATTTACACAATTTTGATTGTGTACCAATTCTATAACTATGATAAAAACCAAAAAAGATAAATTGACATTGGTCCTTCTAGATAATACTCTTTGTACTTTTAACCAACCGAGGAAAGTGAGTAAATTTCAGATGATAAATTAGTATTAAACATTTACATATACCTAATGTTGATTATCTAGAAAGTGTGTTTTTGTAATAAAAACTAAGGATACGTTGACATTGATCCTTCTCGACAATGTGCTTATACGTTCAACAAACTCAGGAAAGTCAAGAAATTTCAAATGATAAGATTAATATTAAACACATACAAAATGTTAATCATCTACATATTTTGTGTGATCACCCTTAACTAAAATCAACCCTAGATATATTTTAACCTTGGATGCATCAAACATAGAGAGAAAGCAAATCTCTTAAGATGTAAACCTTTTCTCAAATTTTGCACTTTAAATTAAATTTCACCTCAAAAGATTAGATCTCTTAAAACACTTAACAAATTAAAAATTAAAATAAATCCAACTTAATAAAATATAAAAAAGCACCTTTTATTTTACTTTTCAACTATAATATATATTTTTAAATATACATATATCATTCATTTATTTTGATTATAAATAATGGCATATTTATTTCTTATTATTATATATAATGTAATATACAAAATTATTTTGTATTAATCTTAAAAAATATATAAAAATAAATAAATAACATTTCTTAAATCCAATGACACATTTGGAAAAGAGAAACATTTTCTCTCATATTGAGACTAGGCACCAAAATACATTGGAAAGGTGATAACATCATTAAATTAAGAAGAAATCTTTCGGTAAAAATCACATTATCTTGAACAAAGTCGAGAACTAACCGTTTTATAGTCAAATTAGCTGATTTTAACGGTTTTCTTTCCTCTCCCACATCTATTTAAACTTAACGACTGATCTGATCTCTCACCTAGTCCTGATGATGAACCACACTGGTTGGTTCGAAATGCGTCGACTTTGTTCAAGATAATGTGATTTTTACCGAAATATTTCTTCTTAATTTATTGATGGATCACAAAAGCCAAAAATCTAGTAACATCATTAAATGTTAAACGAGGGAAAATATTCTAGAAACTTAAAAATGAAAATATTTTGAACTTGGTTGTATGTTATAAGAATAATTTAGTATGAAATGGTTATTAATCTTTCCTTGGTCTTAAAAAAATATGGGTGAGAACAGTGAGCTTATTTATATGCTTTTTTATTATACACCTGTTTTAGTTTTTTGCGATATTAGCTTTCTTGTATAAATAATTTGTTTTTTTGTGATGCTATTTTTCTAGTATAAATGATTTGTATTTTGTCTTATGAGTTGTTTTTTTTCTTTTCAATTCTAACTAATTAATTTTATATTTATTTTTTAATAAATTTTCATATTTTTAATCTAATTATTAATAATTAATAGATGAGTATTAATAGATGAATAGTAATGATTTATTTTTTACAAAATATTTTTAATAATAATTAAGATCAAAAGTTGATAAAGAGTTGACATTTATTTCAAAAATAGTTAAGTTGCTTTATTTTTTTAATTTAATTAAAAAAATATTATAAAAGTAAAATTATATATATATATATATATAACTGAACAGATAGATTTTCTATATTGATAAAAGTTTGGTTTTAGGGCTAGTACCTTTACATCAAAAATTTTAAATTTCGAGTCTTCTACAAAAGGGAGACCTTCGAATGAGTAAACAATGTGCTTATTGTCACCATAACACAGCATGCTCCTTAAACCAAAAATATGTTCATCATATATTCCATAAAATATCCTAACATAAAGCAAAACTTGCATGCTATCATAACCGAGATTACAAAACAAAAGCAAACTGATATCCATTTCAATAGATTTGATTTCAAGCCCAAATAAAACCATCACGAGGAGCCACATTTTATATCCTCAATGTTACGATCTTGACGAGTCCTTCTGCGCCTAACATGAACACCAACACAACCACCCTCCTCAACATTTCTTCACGCATCAACTATCTCAAGAACCCCCACTCGCTCAATGAGCTGCCTAACCTCAAAATTTAGCCTAGTTAGCATGGAATTTGCATTTGTGTGAAGCTCTAGAGTTTTTTCCTCCATAAAGGATTGGTAAGAGCACCACTAGCACTCAATTAAGTTCTCCAGATTATTGATGGTATAGATCAAGGATTTTGTGGAGTCTTACAATTTAACTATCATCTTTGAGGTCTTGATGGTCTCATGGAACCCCTCTTCTTTATCTGACCCTTCCATGATACCCAATGTGGATAGAGTAATAAAGTACCAACCAACCTAGGTAGGGTCGATGGTAGAGAGAACCAGAACACTACCTCCTATAATCATCATTTTCCTAACCCTTGTTGCCCATGCCTGAGAATAAAGATAGGAATGCCAAAAAATTCCATAACACCAAATACAAATAAACATGCAATTGAAACATGGGCCTGACAGAGGCCAAATATCCTCCATCATAGAGAAAATTGCACCAAGAAAGAGGAAAAATGACCTTATGATCAAGCTAGATATTAAAATTGAAATGACCCTGCTCCAGAATGAAGGATTCACCCCAACTAGAGGAGGGAGATTTAATTAAGTGAAAAATACATTCAGCATGAAATGGCAACATCGAGTGAGCTTTGATATCCACTTGTTTACTGAAGAATGCAACTTGGAATTAGGTCAATTAAAGGTTTAAATCCAACCATGCCAACAAGAGCCTTCCACCGATTCATTAAAATCTAAATCTTGGGAATTAATGACCATATATTGGCTCCCCTCAATATTTAGAAAACAATGATTACATTTCATTTAGGGAACTAGGAATAAGAATGATTTTGCATTGATTCCAAAGGATCACTTGAGATAACATGAACCCTATTTTTTCCAGTTCATCAACACTTGAGTTCAAACTTCTGTATATGTGGAAAAATTATTTTTGTCAAATTTTTTCATTGAGCCCTATATCCTGAGAATAAAAGGGGAAGATGAGTGTTTTAAAGATATCTTTGCTTTAGTGAATTTCCTTATAACCAATAGTGAGTCCCCAAAGACATTAATTTTCTTGATTCCTCTATTTGAGGTGACCTCCAATCCTTTCTAGAGGGCGAGAAACTCAACATGATTGTTTATTGCTTTTCCAATTCCCCAAGCATATTGTAGAACCATTTGTTCATCAAGGCCTATTATAACCCCTCCCCTTCTAGCCTCCCCCAAAATATATATATATATATAATATTTTAAATATGAAATAATTTATGAGTTTTTGGGCATGTTATATTGATAATCCGTGGTATTGACACTTGGAATAGAAACAAACATTATTTACAGGTTAAGTATCTCCATGATAAAATGGAGTGAATTTAGTTCATTTTCATGATTTTTTTTAATGTTGACAATGTAAGATATATCATGATGTAGGTGTTTTGGTGTCTATCAGCCTCTACCAACCATTTAATTTATATGGTTGCGCTGTTTTCTAGTATTGATTATAAGAAACATCGTCAAAATATTTCTAAAATGTAAAAAAGTGAAGAAACAATTCCATCATGGAAGCTATGACAATCTCTATTTTTGAATTTCCTCATAATTAAGGTTTCCCATAAATTAAGGGCTAAATATTTTTTGAAGACGCAAAATCTATATATTATAAGTAATTTTTAAAAACATACAAATTTCAATGTCTATTAAATAATTGGAATGTAGTTTCTTGGTGAAGTTTACTTGGCAAGCTCATGTTATGTAAAGCTATGTGAGTAATGAGGTCCTTTGTTCGAATCCATTGTAGATAAAGTCATGTGCTTTCTTTAGGATAGGGAAGTTACACATGGGGGATTATAGTTATAGTAATAGGAAACTACCTCATCCTTGGAGTAATGATATGACACCTAAGAGTTATCCCTACCCAATTACCAATTACTCTAATCATAAAAATAATAATTAAAAAGACATTATTTCAGTACTTCTCTTGGGAAAATTTTAATATTTAATAAACTAACCTAGATCCATCTTAACTCCAAATCTACAAGCACCACGATGGATCAAATCTCTTAAAGGTGCAAGCCTATTTTAGAGTGAGAAGATATTTTACCCCCCTGAATGCTTGGTAGATATGGAGATAAGATGGATCTTTGTTGATTTAATTATTAGTAATATTAATAATTGATAATTTTATTTTATTCTTGTTATTATGTTGAGAACATCTTTTGGAATACCATTTAGGCTCGTTGAGGTGTCTGATCTTATTGACATGGATCTTAGATTTATGTTGCAAAGAGCGCTAGACCAAGAACATATAGAGAAATGATATGATCGTTAGGAAGCATGAAGAGAATGAGAAAGTTTATTAATAAGTATTAATTTAATCAAATTAATTAAAAGAATTTGAGAAAAAAAGGCAAAATGGAATGAGGGCTCTAATAATAATAATAGATTTTGGTCAAGCTAATATCGATATTAATGAGATAAGAGTTAATTATATTTTACAGAGGTGAGGGTTGATAAATTATATTAAAAAATTAAAATAATGATATTAAGTTAAATTATTAGGTTAAAAATATATAAAAATAAAATAAATAAGAATTAGATTAAGAAAGGTTAAAAACAATATAAAAATAGATTAAGAAATGTAAAATTAATTAAAAGATGAAGAAGAAAAAAAATTAATAGTAAAAAAAAAAAATTAAATTAAATAATAAAAATAAAATAATAAATTTTGGTTTATTTTTATATAATTTTAGTGAGTAAAAATGCTTTAATTAATAGTTATAATAATTAATTTTCTATTTTAATATAATATAATTTAATTTAACTTTTATTCTATTTAATTTTACAAATTAAAATATTTAGAAAACCTAACCTAACAAAGACATTATAACATGTTTCTCCTATTAACATATACCATTTCCTTTATTAACATTAGGAAATCCCGACATTATAAAAATAAGCCAAAAATGTCAACCTATAAAACAATTTATCAGAATATTCAATAAACATTGCCAGAGTAAAAAAATTGCCCAAATACTTATTAGTTATCAAGATGAAGCGATGAAAATGTTTTAATTAAATATGTTATACTTTTTCCATTATCTATACCAATATTATTCCAAAACAGTTGAATTAAGGAAAAAGAGTGACCAATCCATATTAAAATTATAATTAACTATATTTGGATTAAGGATAAAGTGTTGCCAATCCATTTTAAAATTATAATTAAATATTTTTATTATTTTATATATTAAGAAACTGTTAGAACTTAGAATCAATATCTCGAGATTTTGGCTGGAAATTACAGCGTCCCATCTTAATAAAATATTTAGATGGGATTGAAATATTTATAATTAATTTATACTTTTGAAATAAAGAAAGCAAACGAATTACTTCTCTAATGCAGACTTAGAATACAGATAGAATACAGATAAAATCAATGTCGAGTATTGTTCATTCTATTAGTTTTAATATCTTGTAGAACAATTAATAGTTGGAAGATTCTCCCGATTGAATGAGCAAACTAGCACTTATGAAAGAATCAAAGAGACAGTTTTCCAAAATTCTCCTACGAAGTCCAGGAGCATTTAAAACTTGTCCACACATAGCTTGTTGATCTGTCCAAACTCAGTCCACTCCATTGGTGAAATTTTTTATTTTATAAATTTATTGATGATTTTAGTAAAAAAGTTTTGATGTATTTCTTCAAAAACAAACTAGAGGCTCACAAAGTTCAACCCATGCAAACTTGGTTTATTGAAATTTTTATTTTTATTCTATGAATTTATTGATGGTTTTAATAGGAAAGTTTGGGTGTATTTCCTTTAAAAAAAAAAAAAGCACAAACATTCACAAAGTTCGAAGGATTTAAGGCTATAACATAAAAGAAAAGTGGTAAATATGTCAGAGTGCTTAAAACAAACGGAGGATGAGAGTTTAACTTAAAGCAGTTTGCAAATTTTTAGACAACATGGTATTAAAAGTTAGTTCACCCCTAGATATACTCCACGACATAATGGAGTGGTTGAAAGAAAGAATCAAACCATTATGACCATGGCAAGGATTATGCTCAAAGATGGAAATTTTCCCAATGATTTTTGACTGAGGTTGTTGCTTGTTCAATGTATATATTGAATACATTTCCAACAAATAGTGTGAAAGGTAAGGTCCCTGAAGAAGTAGGGAGTGACACAAATTCAAGTGTCTCTCATTTTACGGTTTCCAACTATATTTCCTATACACATACTCCGTAAGAGCTAAGGAGGAAATTGTCAACATGAGTGAAAATTTCACTACTACATATAGGACTAAATTGCGATGACATAGTCCGATGGTATGGCCCATATTGTTGCAAAGGTGAAGAAACATGTCATTTTTTTATAGTTTTGGTGGTGTAAAGTCCCTATGTTTGTCACAAGTCTAACGACCTATTTCTATGTCGCAATTGAAACTTCTAATTTTAGGAGTCAGAATTGCAACGAATGGAATCCGTTGTGGCAATTGCGACACATATGGATTTCTACATTCCGACATCAACTTGACCATTTGTTTGATGGTAATTTATTACTTTCATTAGTGATATAACGTCACAATTGTGACCATAAATAAATATATAAATATCTCGCATGTAAGAGATGTTTCGACATCTTTGCTATAACTACAATAATTCTCAAAAGGTTATAAGGTATTTTTTGCAAGTGAAATTTTTTTTTTGTTAATTATTTTGTGTTTGGGAAGAATGTCAAAAAACAATAAACGGGGAACTAATCGGCTAGGGTTAATGATGGAAAATATTATTTCCCTTGTAAAGTTTGTGGGTGCAAAGGTCTATCAAGAATTTCATATGAAACAGTTGATGTGACATTGTGGGAAGAATGGGCACATTGAAGGGAGGAACGAATATCATCTCGTGGTAAGCTATATTTTATGAATCATTATATATATTTTCTTTTTATTAATTATATTTGTAGAATTTTTTATTGTTAGAATATTTGTTCTGCACACTAATTTGACATGATTGTTTGTAAGGTCAAGGTTCTCGCCTAGGTACTTTTATCCGAGTGTGCCAAGTAGTAGTAATAGAAATGATTTTCTACAAGTTGAGGAACATGGAACGAATATGGTTGAAGATAAAGATAATGATCCTATGGAAGAAGATGACAATAATAACATAGTTCAAGATGATGGGACAAATCAATTGATCCAAGGAATGTATGTCGTTGAGAACGATGATGATGTTTATAATGCACCTATGCAACAAAATGTAGGGACACCACTTTATGAAAGATCAAGAGAAAATACTCTCTCTAATACATTATTGTTTGTGAACTTAAAGGTTTTGGATGGATTTTCAAACAATTCTATGATGTAGATCCTAAGGTATAATGTTATATGTTTCATCAGTACATGAAAGGTTGATTTTCTATTTCTTTTTTTTAGTGTTAATCAATGTTTAAAATACGAATGCAATATTTATGATTAATATTATTTATACTAACTAGTGATTTTTTACGTTGTAATACATTGTTAGGTGAATTTCCATTACCATTGTCAAATAAGTCACCTCACACATACTGAGATTTATACAATGTTATGAAATAAATTTGGATGAAGTATCAAGCTATATATGCATGCGCTAATGATCATATTATATATTATGGACAACATGCATTGAAAAAAAAATTCTCAAAATGTGACAATAGTAGATACCAAACCAATCAAATAACAAAAAAGGTTCTTCATCATATCCCCATAATTCCACATTTTCAACAATTGTTCAAGTGTAAAATCATAGTACAATTTATGGATTACCATGCACAAAAGAGAAGTGGAGATGGTTTTCTTCGAATGTCTATAGATGGTCATGCATTTAGGAAAATTAAGGAAAAATGGCCATATTTTAAAGATGAAACTCATAATGTTAGGTCTTCATTTTCAACTGATGGTGTTAATTTATTTGGAGAGATCACGTCTATTTACTGAGTGTGGCCAATTTTAGCGATAATAACCTTCCTGCTTGGATGTCAATATGTTGACACGATTGTTCTAGGTATTTTGTTACATTAAACTTTCAAATATTTCATTTGTCTTGTTTGTTGCATAATATGTTATATTTATTTATTTACTTATATGTATATATCATGGTAGTAATTATGTGTAGTTTCAAGCAATTACGGAAGTACCAAGTTAAAGATATGAATGTATATATCGGACCTCTTATTGATGAGTTAATGAAGTTATGGGATGGCATCACTATGTATGACATCGATAAACCAATAGGGGAGAGAAAATTTCAATTCCATGGAATACTTGTGTGGACAAGTCATGATGCCCTGGGGCTAATACATTTTTTTGGTATGTAATGTTCCATTGCACTTTAATAGTATATAATTATTTCAATTAGATCATATCAGGCATGGATTTTAAATAATTGATTTGTTTATATTAATTGACATTAATCCATCTCTCGCAGGCCTTGAACAAAGGGTAAATTTGCATGTCCATTTTGTGGCTCTAAGATGAAATCTCGTCATTCAACAAGTTTAGGAAAGGAGGTGTTTGATCTGGATAGGAACTTCCTCTCTAAGAACCATAGACATTAACCTATCGAAAAGAATCTTTTCAATGGGAAAGAAGAGATTGGATTAAAACCACAAAGAATGAAACCTCACTTATGGAAGTTGGAATATATCATAAATCATCATGAATTACATGGGATTCTACGAGGAATGAAAAGCTATCTACTAAATTCATGAGGTTTTCGTACTATGATAAAATAACAATATATCATTTGTTTGATACAATGCATATAATGAAGAATGTGACAAAAACTTTATGGTAGATAATAAATGGTAGGAGGGATAAAGAAAATTTGACAAAATATGTAATGACTTTGTGGAAGCCAATAATGCAATGAAAATTGGGATATGATCAAGTAGCGATGGAGAATGAAACAACCTTCCATGGTCATTAGTAGAGAAGCAAAGAAATGATCTAAAAGAGGTCATTCGAAGAAGTAAATTTCCCACATGATTTTCTTCAAACATAAATGACATCTTGAAAAAGAAAGGTGAATTTGGTCGGGTAAAATCACATGATTGGCATACCTTCATTAAGGTAATTATTTTGGTATATTTATGGTTTTTTTTTTCTACTATGGATTAAAAAAATAATGATTCATTTTTATTTTTATATTATGTTCTACCTCTATCTCTCCGAGATGATTTTGACAACAACATCAAACAAGTTATATATGACCTTGGAAAATACATGAGGTGAGTAGCAATTTATATGCCGAGTGTTTTTTCAATTAGTTGTTGATTAAATTAATGACATGTGTTTTATTTGAAATTAATATATTATTTTTTGTTGAAAATTTTTATTTTTTCACATCATCTCTATATGGTTGTCATTAAAATAAATACAAAAAGACAATATAAAGCATTCGAAGAGATAAATTCCTAGCTCATACACTAGCTCATACATTTTTTAATGCGCAAAAACACTAGCTCATACACCAAGTTCAGGAGATTGGGTTGTGTGGACCTGTACAAACAAGGTTAGTGTGGATGGTGGAGAGGCACTTGAAATCGTTGAAGGCTTTGGTTAGACAAGGAGCCCTCCCTGAAGGCTTTATTGTGGAGGGATATATGGAATATCAATCCATGGTGTATATTAGTTGGTATCTTCTTCTATTAGCAGAAAATATGTGTGTGGATCACATTTGGGATGTGAAATTCATCAATTCATTTGAAGGTTAGAACCCGTTGGGAAAGGTATAATGAGGAAAGTGATACGTAATTAATTAAATATTTAATGTGGATATTTACAAGAAATTTTATAATACTTATAAGACTTTTATTTTTGTATATATCATCCTTATTTATTTTTTATTGTTTCATCAATTGTTAATATTGACCATGGTATTGGTGAATTATGATTTTATGATACAGTTGCTCAAGAGTGGGATGCACTACATTTATACATTGCAAACAATTGTGATTGGAGGAATCCATGGAATGAAAGATGTGAATAATATCATGGTACATTAGCATCGCAAGGGGTGTCTGCAGTGGTTAAAGAAGCTTTTTGTGCTCAATATGTCAATATTACATAGAGAGAAATCCATTTAGAAAATGTTTTGAAAGATAAACAAGCAAGCATTCCTTTTCATGAGCCTGCAATATTTTATTAAGTTATATATATATATATATATATATATATATATATATATATATTCTAAGTAATGCTAAATTCTATTATATTTTGGAAAAAATACATTCAAGCTTCATGACAGGGGTTGCTGAATTAGCCAACCCCTACTGGATGAAGACATTTAAAGAATTCAAAAAGTGGGCTTCCCTTTATAGGGAAACAAACCCTTAGAGAGTTCAGTGTTTCAAAAAGAGAGCTACCCTTCTTGGGGAAACCAGCTCTTGACATAAGCTTGAATGACTGAGTTTGTTGGAAAATAGAAAGATAGACAAAAAAACAATAGAGAGGCATGTACAAACTGAGAAGGACAAGAACCATGGCTCTAGAACTACTGGTCTTACGTGTCATGATGCTCCATTTGAGGATTTTCTTCAACGATGAAACATCCATATTCAGACAAGGCGTCATCCTTTTGGAGAGATGGAGAGCTAGCTCTGGAGTTGAAGTTGAGCGTGCACCTTTGTCTGCTTCTGTGGCATTCTGCTAGGCACCTTCCACAGAGCTACTCTCTCCATTGTTTGAAGCATCCTCCACTCTTTTGAAAGGAAGACCGACTATTTTTCTTGCCCGAGGGGAGGAGGAGTGATAAAGGGTTGACTTGCGAGGGCACTTCCTGCTGCCGGAACCAGACTGGCTATGCTACACCTCTGAGAGTCGAATAGAAATATGGGTGGAGAGTAATTGAGGGTCAAGGAATTTTGGATCTTCCACAACTACAGAGAAGGCGAAGGAGCGCTCTTCCATAGCAGAAGATGGAGGGCGAGAGGAAGAGACTCTATCTCCTCTGCGGAGGCATCTTATACAGTGTCGTGGTGGCATTGCATTGACGAATTAAAGGGCTTGCAAGGTAGGGAAGGAAATTTCAGAGGGTGGTGGAGGAACAACATACTGGGTGGAGGTGAGATGGAGGCTTGTAGAGTAGAGGACAGAGGCTTGCAGAGAACAATAGAATGGGAATAATAACTGGAATGAAAAGTGGAGTGAATGAGAGAGAGAATTGGAGCCATTTGCCATATATGGCCAGAGAACAAGCTGCAGGAGCCCAGGTACAGTATGCGATATTGAATGTTGGAGGTGCCAATGTCCTTCCTAGTGGGGCAGGTTTAAATCCCTCACGCAGGAGGCAGGTGCGCCCCAATGGTGAGGCTAGGTGGCCAACCAAACAAAATTCTTTAGACACCTACATGCGAGGATATATATATATATATATATATATATATATATATATATATATATATATATTATTAATGTGAATGGAATTGTTTTTTTAATATATACTTTCCAAGTTATATTAATATGTTTATTAATTGAAAATTCCTTTTTTTTTGGTCATATTGCAGTTGAACACCACAAGACTATGTACCACAATGGCCGTAAATTTTGCATCAAAAAGTGGTATTAAAAGAAGAAATCATCTAATTTTGGGATAAATGTAGTCTTCCTAGTCACTAATGTTTCCTCCATAAGTGACACACATCCATAGGTATCTGAAAATCAATACTATGTGTATTTGGATGACATACTTGAGTGTAACTCTGATTCCTTCAAATTGGTTCTATTCAACATGAAATGTTATAAGATACAAATGAATGAATATGGTCCTCATAAAACTATTATTCAACATGATAATGGATTTTCCATGGTTAATACAAGGTCATTTGAGCTAGGATCAGATCGTTATGTTCTTTCAAGCCAATGTGAATATCTCTTTTACTCAAAGGTTCGAGGCAGAGTGGGTTGGTCATATGTGTTAGATATGATTGGAGAAGAATGTCAATAGAGTATAATGTAGTGGAAGAAGATGATAATGTTGAAAAGGATGATGAAATAGAGGAGAAATTAGTTGATGATGTGTTAGATCACAAAGATGTCTAAGAAGTTCAAGGATATGTTCAAGGCAATGTTGTCTATGAAGATGATATCGATGATGTACTATTAGATGAAGAACTTAAATAACTTGAACCAACTGATGACATTGATGATGATGTTGAAATGGCTAATTGTTTCATCACTATTTTTGAATCGTATGACATAAATGTTGATTTGGATGAAGATGAATACTAATGATACCAAAATTTTGAAATTTATGAGGTATGTGTTTATATGTTTTTGGTTGATTTGTTCCCTTTCATTTAACTTTTTTTTTTTCATAGTAATTTCTGCATATGCTTGATTCTTACAATGTTTCTTTCAAATAATGTATAGTATATAAATTGGGTATTTAAAATACTGAGAGTGATGTGAGGACGGGGTAGGGGCCATATGAGCTTCCACTTTAATGTGTTTGGCCATGTTCAGTAGATAATATAATATTATATTATTCTTGAAACCAAGAGAAGTTCATTATTTTCACCAATATCAAGCTTGTTCTCACGACCAATACATGAAAAAATTTTGTATATCTCTCTTACGCTCCTAATCTCAATGCATATGAGTCCCCATGAATGCAAAATTGATGGATGTGAACAAATTATTTTCACCTATCTCAAGCTTATTGTTACCAATTTTTGGCCTACTTCGGCTAAGGACCAATGCCCACTGCTTAAAATTTACTTATAATTAGTGGCCTAAATGATTTACTAATTATTTGATCCAGCACATATTGAATTGTGACTGGGGCCATTGTTGAATTTTTCTCAATTTGTGCTCATTCATATTGAAATTTGACATGGTTATAGTAGATGCATGCATTGACAATGTAGGAGGGTTTCAAGACTCAAATATGACTCATAGAAAGAATTCGACAACTAAGCGAGATCACCCAGGTTTAGCGAAATTTTGATTTGTTGTGTTTCATAATCTAAGAATTTTTACTCCTCCTGTGTGAACCCAATTTAATAGTTCATTTTCTTCCTTTGGCTAAGCTACGTCTTCACCTAGGCTATATATATATATATATATGATATCTCTCACCGATGCTTCTCTCACGCTATAATAGTATTCCCCCCTTTTTTCTCCTTCCCCCACACCTAGACCATCGATCCATAATTTGAATCACAACAGAGTCCAAACCATTGATTCACAATTTGAATCACCACAAAGTCGTGGATAGAATTTCCTTATAGTTATTTTTCAACACAAACCCCACATATTCGAGCATTGACAAATTGATTTGTTAGGGCCCCATCGAAGGAGTCATTAATATAATAGAGGTGCATCAAATAGAGACATTGATCTGTTAGAGACACAAAAAAATCCTAAGCATGAAAGTAAAAAAATGGTTTTGTGGTTTCTTCATGCTTCAAAATTGTTCAATTTATCTTGAAAACTACTTTGTGGGAGCTACTTGTGTAATCATTTCATGTTTTTATTTAGTTATTTCTATTAGCTTTTATGCCTTGCATTTATTGTCTATTTTAAAATAATTGTTGGTGATATTTTCTGAATTCTTGAGAGGTACATCTAGAGCACCTTAATTTTAGTACATCAATTCCTCTCTTTTCACACCTTTAAATGCATGCACCCAAGGTACTTCAGATGTGCCTTTTAACTATGAATTTGAGTTTTGTTTCAGTTTGTCACCAAAGTGTTTAAAAAAATGTTTGAGTGAACTCTATCGCATGGATGCCAAGTTTGATGTTATTTCTTGTCACATGGATTCAGTACCTTTCTATAGGGTCAATGTCACAGAACTTGGCTTGGAAAGATTAACTACCAACCAGTTCATAGTTTCCCCAAAATTCATTTGTATGCATTCAATTTTCAGACCGTTTATTGATGGTTAGATTCTTTTTTCTCTGGTTCTCACCTTACAGGGGATGTGTGAATTCCACCACAACCCAATATTATGTCATCCTACTTCTCTTTAAGGTGAATCGAACCTTGTACTCCCAGGAAATAGCCACCAGGATTACGTATCTTGGCGGTTCCATGCACGACACTATCGATGTTTCTGATTGGTCCATATAACTTCACTCCCACTTAAAAATTTTGGTGGCCTTGCATCTGTCATGGCTACCTAGCATTGAGTCATCCTGACTCTCACATGGCTAATGTGGCTTATTATTTATGGGAGATGAACTCTAGAGCAAGGATGTACTTGTCAATTTCCACAACATTTCCCGTCAAATAGGTCCCACTTACTAGTTCTCAACATCATGGTAAGCCCTCTTCATGTGAAAAATTTTCTTCCCCATTAGCCAATGCATAACTTCTAAATTATAGAAACCTATTCCATGTTAACAGAGTTGCCACGTCACTCTAGTCGTCGTCAACCCAACCATTCCTTTTGCTCGACCTTCGTGAACTCTTGGGGTGTAACCTATAAGCTTGCATCATCTCGGACTTCCTCATTGTCATTCATAACCCTCTTTCACACTTGATCCTAGCCACTCGTCATGAGGGAACTCACTCTTGATCATTTTTTTGGTCATGAAGGCAGAAAGGAAGGAGCATAGTTAACGATAAGTCTCTTTAATCCCATGCTTAATTTTTTGGTATGATCCCATGCTTTATATCCCACTATAATGATATAATTTTGGGTTGAAATTAGATAGGGGGCCTTAATGCGCACATTCATACGTATGCTTGGTCAAATCCAAGGTGGTTATATCTAAAACATGAGTTGTATAAGTCACATTAAACATTTTTTGCTGAGTTTGGACATAGCTCAACTACAGTGGTTATATGGGACCTTGGATATGTGCCAGAGCCTAACTCTTTCCCTTGGGGCATTATGAAGCACGTACAAGTATTATCCCTACTAATTTTACCCCAATATTTCTAGTTATGTGACCAAAGTGACCATGATAAGAGTTGATAAGCAAATTTTCACCCATTCAGGCCCCCAGAATCTTACAGTTCCCCAAGCATTCTGAATCCCATGAGGAATGAATTTTTCCTTCCTTAGAGGTCTAGATGCCTCTATTGGGAAGTTAACAGACTCCATAATCTCTTAGAAACATCTAGGATCATATGGTCTTAAGAAGGGAAGCATGAATATTGGCATTCCATGAAAATAAAGGAAGATCCCTTTTCATGTTCAAATATAAGCCTCAACCACATATCTCGTCACATAGTTAATAATACCATATGCCTACAACTATCCCCTTGTTATGGATGAGTATTCTAGGCATAACCTATATTTTTGGTAGTCAAATACCATTTTGCATCGACTTGGTGACTTTAGAAGGGACTTCAAACCTCTAGCCACACCCCAAGGTGCAACCTAGGGCATATTGTAGCCCTACAAGTGGTTATACACACCTATACAAGCATTACCAACATGAAGAACAAATATGCAACACTTTTGAAAGGTTTTCGAGCCACTTGGATATTACCAAGGAAACATAAGTAATCACCTTCGGGAAAGGCACTAGCCAAATTGAGAACCAAGGCTATACTTAGTCGTACAAGCAGGAATCACCACAATGTTCCAACAACGAGACAACATGTAGACTATGACTCCTAGCCTTATAGGATTTGATCCTCAATGCATTCATAACATAGGTGCAAAATTACTGGGAGAATAAGGTATAAAACCATATAGATGAGTCACATGGTCATGCTATACACCACACAAAATATGGTTGTTGGTTCAATACCTTATTGGGTTTTGCATTTTTCATATTATTCATTATAAAATGTCTCTATTCATAAGCCATATTCCTGCATTTATGACACTTTCCATAGTCATTATATGACCAACTTCTGTTAAATGTACCTCTTCCAATATGTGGTTTATTATGATAAATTTCTTATATTTTTAATGGTTAAATGTGTTTTTAACATAGTCTTATCAATGGTGGTTTAATATTATTTTTATGTGGCCAAGGAGCATGTTCAACTATGAAAACTTCCATCTTTGTATCAGTTATGGTAGTTTGGTACCCATTTAGTCCAATTTGGAAGTTTGGTACTGAATTTGGTACTGAATTTGATACTTAATTTAATACTTGGTTCGGTAACTAGTTATGTAACCACACACCAACAACTAAGGGAAGTTACGTCAAGATTTTCAGTTACATCCAAACTTGAAAAAAAATCAAATTAATGCCAATTAGCATCATTTCCATCTCCAACGAATGATTTAAAATGATCTTGAATCATAACAAAATTGTTTTAAATCATATTTGTTATTTTAATTATAGCATAGAACGTGAATTCTATGAAATTTTATGTTATCATTTCCTCAACCTTATGATATTATAAAACCAAATCTGGTAGCAGGTTAGAATGATAGAGAGGAATTTTATTATCACCTTGAGCTAGTTTTTGTAATCAATTTGAACCTCCATATGTAAAAAAGAAGCTGATGTTTTTTTTAATGAGGATTCAACTGTTGAGTTTCTAAGCATATTTACTGTCTAAATTAATCTTTTCAGGTGCAATGTCCAGGTTGGGAAGGGCCCCTCGATCTGGGTAGTGTCCTAGCGTTTCACTCTTAGCATAGATTTGGAGTTCATTTTCTGAATGGTGAGCTATTTAATTATTCAGTTTGATAGTTTCATTTTAGGATATCGTTCTTCACATATGAACACCGACACTTTCACACATCTATTCATTGCTCTGTTGTATTTTTATGACTTTTCCAATGCTTCCATTGACATCCACAATCCATTCAAATTGCTTCCTTCATGCTCACATCTCCTCAATCTAAATTTGCATATTACATATACTCACGATGTGCTCCACACAATTTTTATTATGATTATTGTTTTTCTTTGGAGTTATGCATTTATAGTGTTATATATATTAAGAATGTGTGCCATTAACATGCCTCATATTCCTTTAAAAATGGTATTTATTATTTAGTGTGTCAAGTTATAATTTTAAAGTTATTACATTTTATATGTAAGTTTCATATTCTCACATTATAAGTGTGTGTGTGTGTGTGTGTGTGTGTGTTATTTTGTTTTGTTTATTTTGTGATTTAATATATCAATCATTTGTATTATTATATGGTTTTGTTTCATGATTGATATATATTGTTATAAATGTAATTTTTGTTGCATTGTCATCATGTATTGTAATTTAGCATTAAGAGGAGTATAAAACGATTACATGGCATATAAAAAAATAGTCTCACTCCAATACTGATTTTGTTTTTTGGGTATATCATTTCTCAAGAACAAATATTTGAAGTGTGTTTTCTTTGCAATATTTACATCACATTATTTTAATTTTATTTATTACAACACATGTGTGGATCCACTATAGCAGAGAACCATTGAAGGTTAAATATGCTAATGAGATACTTTCACAAAGTTTCATGAATACCATTATGCATGAAATGTTGCAACTTAGAGTCTTTATATCATTAGTTGCTTTACAAACTAGTGTGGATTCCGTTAGTGTTAATTTTTAGTCATCTGATTATATTTTCACTACAAGAATTCATTGAAGGACATTAAACCCTTAGTAAGCTCTTCTCGATAGATCACATGAACATCCAAGTATGAAAGATAGTGATCCAAAACCCTTATATCACTAAGTTGTTTTATCTCCCAATGATAGGCCTTGTGGTAATTTTTCATTTGATTTTATTTGTTCCCAAATGTGATCCACCGAAGTTAGTTGTTAGCATAGGTTATAATAGGCTCTAATCCTGCATTTTATGTTCTTTTGTCTCTATGTATTATAACCCCATATTGATAATTATATGTTGGAAATAGAATATATAATTCCACCAACATTTTTGGCGTCGTTGTCAGGGAGGTGTTAAAAGGATTAGAGCATAGTTTATTTCACAAGTTTTTTTCATGGTTTTAGTTATAGGGACAACTTGGAGGAAAATATAAAACAATAATACGAGAGGTAAGAACATGCACATCCACTTTAGAGGGGTTGCTCCAAATCATTTTTGTTTCCTTATTTTTCTTTGCAAGTGTGTTTGAAAAGAAGAGAAGTCTAACTTCTGTGAATATATAACTTGGTGACAACAGGGTATTAGTAGCATGGTGACACTTCGAGTACATGATTGGTTTCCTTGTATCTATTTTAATTGTTTTTCGTTATTATTTATTTAGGATTTTTAATTATAATTCCATAAACTAATCCATGTACATGACAGTTTTGTCAACCAACAAATAAATATTCAAGGATGATCAAGAATTTGGGAGAACACTCTCAAATCCTAGAAGCAGTTGGGATCTCGTCTTCTCAAGAAGAACACATATTGAAAACAGCCAAGAAATTAACTTCCTTCATAGAAGTGATAGAAGAACAACAACTCCATGAATCATACCCACACAAAGATATTTACTCTAGCAAAATTGTTGAGGAAACTAAAAAATCATGGAGTGTATCCAATGGAGAGAAACCATTAGAACCTAAGATTGAAGAATTTTTTACATGCCTATCTATGGATCCTATAAGCACACAAGAGGATAGTCATCTCATAGTATAATATCACATGGCATGTTAATGGACGATATGCTAATGAACCAAAAAAAGAGGTAAAACAATGGGCATTTTTAGTTTGTTTAAAATTTCTTTCAAGAAACTGTAAGGCCATACGACACCTTCATTCTTCCCTACTTCTTGAGATCATCATTAAAAAAATTGGTTCTTCGTACTGAGGTATACATTAAACACTATATTATAAACTTGAGTATGAATGTATTCTTATACCTATTACACACATGGTTACATAGGAAATACTCATATACATGAGGAGAGGAATATTTAGTTTAGTTATAAAAAAATATAGTAAAACATTTTTTCCATTTTGTTTGTTTAAGCGGGGATGTTAGTAGCCAAAAAATCAACTGGTTGAAAATGGGAGATCTATGTCCCTATAGAATATTTATTTTTTGGTCTCTTTCACCTGCATATTTTTTTAATGAAGATTTCCACTCAATCTTATTTCCATCTACAACATGGTTCAACTATTACTTTGATTTCCCACTTTTTTTATCTTTTTTTTTATCTGATATTTAGATTTTTTTATAGTTTTTTTTTCAATAAAGTAATGTATGAACATCATGTTTGGATTTTTATGATAAGGTAACATTTTGGTACCAATTTTTTGTTTTGGATGACAAAGTAGGATTCAAGGATATTGTTCATTTAGGATGCTTAAATACTAGAAGAATAGTAGTACTCAAAAGAGGAAAAGACATTTTTGTCAACATAATGGAAGACTTAGGGGAGTATTTAAAGATATCTTTATTTTTACTTATGTTGTTAAAAATTATGAATTCATGGTTTAACATTAAGACAACTATTTCATGAAGATGATCGAATAATTAGTATTTTCCATAGAAGTTTAATCAAATGACAATTCCAAACTATTAATAGCTTATATACCTTTTTTTTTTGGAATTTCATTCTACTTATTCATATATATTTCTGACTATCAATTCGAAAATGTTGCTCAAAATATAGTTACCAAAACATATTAAGGGGATTAAAACGTCCATATAGTGATACCAATGAGAAAAGAAACTTGAATACTATAATCAAAACACTAAAACATGATATTTGAGAATCTTTATTAAGACTTGCAGAAGAGTTGATGAAATCTATGTTCATAGTGGAACACTACTTTAAAAATGAAATCATACATGAAAAATATGATTAGTAGGACTTTAGGTGTATTTTGGTTATTCTTTGGAAGCTTCATCCATCTCATATTAAAATGGCCTATTCATGCTTTGTCCTTTGAGTACCTATAAGTACCTTATGAGTCCAAGAAATTATGCCGGTAATCAATGACACTCTGAAAGGTATCATCCTATGCCTTTAATAGGATTTATAATATCGCTCACCCATATACCAATTGCAAACTCAATATCTATAATATAAACTTAAAATGGTAGGAAACATGAGGCTAGAGCATTCAATGTAAAATAGGTTTAAGAGGTTAACTTGTCAACGCTATGGTCAACTGCTGGTAATGGGTACTGACTTGTGATATCACTAGGAAAACCCATCTGGGCTAGGACACTTGCGGGAAATGGGGAATTCTACCTAAAGAACTGCCAACAAAACCAGGGCTTTTTTTCTACATGTATGATGGTTAATATATAATGTTACAACCAAAAGGAAGCATGTGTGGATGAAGTCAAGTGAGAAATCAACTCCATAAGTTTGGTAATAATATGTCCTTAGGGAAACCTTGAGTCCTCTATGAATGGTTTTTCATACTATATCTAAGATCTAATTGTTTTAGAAGTGGGACCTATGATCACAGAGAATTAATAAAACTCAACGTCCAAGCTTATCTGTAATACTCAGTTAACTATAATACTTTGAGATTTGGATAGTAATAACTGTTTTTTCATTGGTTCATGATTAGTTATGATCATAATACTCCTACTTTTTTTCTATCTACAAATGATGAGAGGCCCTTAAATTTATTTTCGTGAGCATAAGACTATTAAGAATTGATGAAATCATATGTAATGAGTGATTTCCAATTTATTTTATGCTAGGTGTTAGTTTTACATGATTTTAATAAATCTGAGATGAATTATTTTTGTTCAGTATTCATCTCATTAGTTCCATTATTTTGTTTTTTAGGTCACTTTTTGTATTATATCCATCTCACCAACCCTCCTCAGTTCTTCAATATCTCACTTTGTCTTCGTGAGGAAATAAAAAACCTTAGAAATGGGGGAGTGGTTTTTGGGACATTTTCAATCAACATCTTCAACTCATTCTCTTCAACTTCCTTTAGCAAATCATATTGACACTCATCAAATCCAACCCTTCTCGATCATTCCATACTCTAAACCTTACTCTGCCTCATCTTAAATTTCATACAATTTCTATTGCGACTTTCAATACAAATCAAAGTTCAAAAGGTATAGTTGAGGTAAAGCATGTTTAAAGGCTATTTATCTCATTAAAAATTAAGGATTCTTGATGGTTAACCACTTCCTATTTCTTCACCTTTCTTAAACGACCATTAAACCCCAATTTCCAAATGTATTAATTCATATTCTAGTAAGACCATAAGAATGACTATTGTACATGGACATCTACAGTGTCTTCTCCTTGTACATCATATAGCATCCAGAAAATCATCATCTGAATTATTTCAATAAGGGGATGAAGTATTTGTTTCTTATCTCAGAAAAGAACCACAAAATAAGTAATGTTCTTACAAGTTTCCAAGTTCACATTTATTTAGCCATCAGTATCACCTTATATCATCCACCATCCCTTCCTAGTTCATATTTTGTTTACATGAGGGAATGAAAAGACTTAGGCATGGGGGAATGTCGGGATTTGAGTATGTCATATTATTCTTTATATAAATTCTCTATTCATAAGCCATATTCCCACATTTTTGACACTTTCCATAGCCATTATACCACCAACTTCCTTAAAATGTACCTCTTCCAAAAAGTGGTTAATTATGCTAGATTTATTATCTTTTTAATGGTTAAATGTGTTTTTAAAATGGTGTTATCAATGATGGTTTACTAATATGGTTATCTAGCCAAGGAGCATGTTCAACTACGAAAATTTCCATCTTTGCATCAATTCTCGCAATTTTGTACCAGTTCAATCCATTTTGGAAGTTTGGTACTTAATTTGTTACTTAGTTCGATAGCTAATTTTGTACCCACACACCAACAACTACGAAAAGTTACGTCAAGATTTACAGTTATGTAAAAACTTGAAACAAACTAAAAATAATGCCAAGTAGCATCATTTCCATATCCAACAAATGATTTAACATGATACTGAATCATAACAAAATTGTTTTAATTTTTTTTTTTTTTTAATTATAGCATAGAAAGAGAATTATATGGAAGTCGTTGTTATCATTTCCTCTACCTTACGATATTATAAAATAAAATTTGGTAGCAGGTTAGGACGACAGAGAATAATTTTATTATCACCTTGAGTTGTTTTTTGTAATCGATTTTAGCTTCCATTTGTAAACAAGAAGCTGAAGTTTTTTTAATGAAGATTCAATTGTTTATGTTCCGAGCATATTTACAGTCTAGATTAATCTTTCCAGGTGCACTTTCTAGGTTGGGAAGGGCCCCTTGATCTTGATAGCATCCTGGAATTTCACTCTTAGCATCGATTTGAATATCATTTTCTCAATGGTGTGCTATTTAATTCTTCAGTTTGATGGCTTAATTTTAGGACTGTGTTCATCAGTTATGAACACCCTCACTTTCACACATTTATTCACTTCTCTACTATATTTTTATGACTTTTCCAATGCTTCCATCGACACCTACAATCCACTCAAATCTCTCCCTTCACTCTTACATCTCCTCAATCTAAAGTTGCATACTACATATATTCATGATGTTCTCCATGCAATTTTTATTATCATGATTGTTTGTTTTGGATTTATGTGTTTCCATTGTTATGTATATTAAGCATGTGTACCACTAACATGCCCCATATTTATTTAAAAATTTTATTTATTACTTAATGGGTGATGTTATAATTTTCAATTTATTACATTTTATATGTAAGTGTCATATTATCACATTATCTATGGTTACATTAATTAGTGTGTGTGTGTGTGTGTGTGTGTGTATATATATATATATATATATATATATATATATATATATATATATATATATCAAGATTTATCATTTTGTTTTGTTTATTTTGTGATTTAATAAATAAATAAATTATATTATTATATGGTTTTGTTTAATGATTGATATATATCGTTATAAATTTAATTTTTGTTGCATTGTTGTCATGTATTATGATGCAAAATTAAGAGGAGTATAAAATGATTTCATGTCATAGAAAATACTAATCTCACTCCAATATTGGTTTTGTTTCTGTGTATATAATTTCTGGAGAACAAATCTTTGAAGTGTGTTTTGTTTTCAATCTTTACATTGCATTATTTTAATTTGATTTCTTACAACATAGGTGCAGATCCAATATAGGGAATAATAATTGAAGGTTAAATATGCTAATAAGCTACTTTCACAAATTTGCATGAGCACCCTTATGCATGAAAGATTACAACTTAAAGTATTTATACCATTAGTGTTTTACAACCCAGTGTTGATTCCCTTAGTGTTATTTTTTATTCATTTGATTATATTGTCACTACAAGAATTCATTGAAGGACACAAAAAACTTATTAAGCTCTTCACGATACATCACGTGAACATCCAAGTATGAAAGAGTTTGATCCAAAACCATTATAATACTAAGTTGTTTTATCTCTTTGTGACAAGGCTTGTGTTGATTTGTCATTTGATTTTATTTATTCCCATATGTGCTTCAATTAAGTTAGATGTTAGCATAGGTTAGAATAGGATATAATCTTGCATTTCATGTGCTTTCATATCTAATTCTTACGACCCCATATTGATCATGAAATGTTTGAATTAGAATACATATAATTCCAAAAACTTAACTTAATAGAATGATTGCATATATCAAACACCGGGGAATGCATTCTAATGGTTGGAAGAAAAATTCATACCAGATAATGGATCAAAAAGATAAAGTGGAGGAAATCCTCACATCCGATAGTGCAAGCACAAGTAACAATACTAAGGTCTATATTTCCTTGTGTAACAAATTTAATTAAATGTGCCCAAAATGTTATATTTCCTTATGTAACAAAACTTGGTATTGAAGGTGAATTTTTATGCCCAGATTAGACTTATATTAGTAATTACAGACTTCAATTATTATGCTACAAATAATAACTTAAAATAAGCTATGGTTTAAAAATTGGGATTTAAAAATTATCCAAATTTAAAGTTGTAAGATGAAAATGTGGGTAATTTAGACTGAGAATGGAATTGCATAAACAAAGAAGAGCCTATTAAGGTGTCCTTGAACAAAACTCACAGGTGTATTCTATAGGTATTAAAGACACATAAATAAATATGTAATTTTTTCAAATAAACCTGATACAACCATACACGTGCTTCATTGGAAGAAAAGATATATGGAAAAAACATAATAGAAGTTATGCATACTGCAATGTACCAATATTTGGACTTGATAATATGAAAACTATTATTCTCTCCAATGAACTAAATCATTACAAAAGTTCCCAAAGGTTTCAAAGCTCAGAACCCCTTCTTAGTGGTTCTCATGTCTTTTAAATGTTACATCAAAATCAGTTACGAAGTAACTGTCAAAACTTCCACAAATAATTAAATATATTTAAATTAGATGTCTCTTAAACATTACAAAATAAAACTTTCTTATTTTTGAAAAATCATATGAATAGTGGAGCATTGACTTGGTGGATTAGTGCATGGTTCCACAACCTAGACTTCAATAGGATTAATCATTCTTTTTCACTTTTTCCAAAGCAATTGATCTGTGAGTTTAGACTGGATCAATTTATGGAATGGAATTTCAAAATTCGAGAGCTTTGCGTTATTTGGATTTGCAAAAAATAATGTTTTCATTAACCAAAGGATTCGGTAGTCCTTTTGCAAGTAATTCACCAAAGTTCTCCCATTTAATATTGGAGTCTTTGCATGGGTTGTATCCACCCTTTTTTAACAACCATTAATTTTTTTCATATAATTCACAAGAAAGTATCCCAACAAATAGGTAAACTAGCTCTCATCCTTTGATCAAGCTTGGAATCTAATAAAGAAAATGACCTTTGAATTTCCTTGTGTTTGTTTTAATCCTGGATAAAAAGTATGTTCTTCTCACTCATTTCACTAATATCCATGATTACTACAACTCTATCTATAGTATCCAATGCCCTTAATCGAGTCAAATATTTCTCATTTAGATATTTGATCATTGTATTTTCCTTGATTGTTTCATTTTGTACATGTTTCTTGCATGTTGCAAATATGAATTTAGATCCTTTCATCATGGTTTTTTGTTCAAAAATTAAATAAATATAATCCAATATAGAAAAATATTAGTGGATAATATCATCACAAACAATTTGTATAGCCTAAATTAGAGAAATATTACCCTTTAATTTGGCTTTCATCACCTTGATCTCATATTTTTCTACCTTATTCTTATTGGTGAGTTGATTTTTATTCTCATTTTCTATATTCAATTATCTCTCTTTTATATTTAGTTTCTCCTTTATCTGAGTTAGGATATCCCGAGTTTTATTTAGTTCCACTTTTGAAATCCTGAGCTTTGTCATTACTCTTTTCACCTTTTCTGAAGTGTCATATAATTCACTCAGGACCACAATAATGAAAATATGAATTTTAATTGATTGTTCTAAAATGTGTACCTTTTCTTGTAGAATGACAATCTCTTTGTTTCTATCAATCAATTTTCTCATCAATTTCTCTTTTTCTTTTTTGAACTTGTGCATGCTTAGTTCCATGTATTTTTAGTTTCTTCCTCAATGAATACATCTTAGATTTTATATTCTGCAACAAGGTCTTGAGAGCTTCCCTATCTTCTATATATACTCCTAGTTTGATAATTATGCTCTTGTATTCTTCATTTTGTATATGTTTAGCTCTAGAATTTTATTTTTCTTGTCTTAGCTATTTTGAAACTTTCTCAAGGAGTTTTTTTTCTTTACTAACTATCAAATAGATTTTTTCCAAGTCAATGTATAACATTTCCCTTTCTTTCCTATGAAAATTGATCTTGTCACGTAGTGGGATTTCAACTACATTTATAGATAGATCCAATGTTTTGAAATTAGGTACTAAAGGAAAAGATTGAATAAAAAGACATACACGAGACAACTTTATTTGATTCCTCTAGAATTCCATAGTAGAAAGTAACCTCGTTTGATATTAGCTGAGTTTCCATATTTCTTCTCACCATATAACTCCTTTATTTTAATATGTTGATAATTCTTTTACAATGTTTCTATTGAGGAAGGATTTTATTCAATTGAAAATGCTACCAGATCAATGGAAATAGAAGAAGTAATGTACCCGTAGGTTTCCCAACTGCATTTGGAAACCA
The DNA here is from genome assembly GCA_034641835.2 of Pinus albicaulis. Taxonomy (NCBI): domain Eukaryota; kingdom Viridiplantae; phylum Streptophyta; class Pinopsida; order Pinales; family Pinaceae; genus Pinus; species Pinus albicaulis. The sequence continues at coordinate 1,280,050,834 of CM076578.1, forward strand.
CGCCGATTTGAGGGTCCCTATGTTAATTTAACTTGTATATCTTCTTCATCTTCTCTTTGAATTTTTTTTCTCTTCTATGGCTATGAATCCTCCACCTCAATGTTTATCTTTTCAAGAGAATTTATCTTCAAATACTTTTCTTTTATTGTAGGGATCTCAACATGCATTGTGTTTCGTATTTTATCACTTGGTGATGTTTCCTTACTTTCCATTTTCTCAAGTTCTAGTTTACTCTAACGGGAATAAGGCACATAACTAATTTCCATCATTTTATCATAAATTATATTATGGGGGTCGCATTGCCATTTTTCTCTTTTATCAAAGCCAAACTCTTTCACAATTTATTCAACTTATGTGAGTACTTGTGTGTTTTTCACAATGAATGGCCACATAATCCTTTCTAGTTTGAAGCTATACCATTTTCATGTAGGAACAAAAATAAATTGATCTACATTCAAATTTTTCCTTATAAATTCTAGAGAAAATATTCTCATGGGAAAATAGTTGGAAAGCAGTATGGTTGGACATCAACTCCATACATCCTTATCTTAGTGTAATCTTAAAAAATATACCAATATTCCACTCTTGTTTATATACTGGCCTACAACAATTCCTTTTCCTAAAGGAAAATTATTCGAGGCAGTCGGTTGTTCAAAATAGAATACAAAATATCTTTCAATGATGATAAGTATTGGGAAAAACCTCATTGTTTTCTTTCCTCCTGACAACAGTGGTCCATTCAACCACATATTCAATCTCATTACTTGACTCCTGCATATTCAAACCAATATGGCTAAGCTTATTTTATGTAAATATAGGAATAAATAAACTAAAAGAAAGGGGTATCTAAAGTAGCCAAAAATATTAAAGTCTTAAAATTAAAAAATCATGGATTTGGCTAAGTAGGAAGGAATATCCAAAAACAATATTTGGTTGCAAAATTAGGCTTAGAAACACCAAGTATTTTTCATTTTCCATACTAGTGTCATACTCTCCTAAAAGGGACAAAATTACTACTAAAACATGTTGTGCAACTTCAGAAAATAGGGTTGTAGGATACTTTATTACTCGTGGGGGAATTTGAGAATTTGATGGTAGAATGAGTTTGAAAAAACTTTCCTTGTTTTGTTTACAAAGGTTTTTATTGGTAATAAGAAAAGAATCATCATTAAAACCCTTAGGCTCCTCAATCATATGAAAATTGAAATATTTGTGAATCAATTATGACGCGACCTTAAGAATATTTCCCTATGATGAAGACATAATAAAAGTTATTTCTGGCACTTGGGAAGATGCTAACAAAATTACGAATTTAGGATAATTATAGACAGTTGGGATAATGATATGGTAAATCCCCAACTGAACAACTCGAATAAGGTCATTGGAGCTAATGAAGCGGTCAAGAACGTCTTGCCGAATCTAGATGAGGTGGAAGGGGAAATGGGAGTTATATACTTCTGCTTCTCTAACTATAAGTGGCATATGAATAGATGGTATAGAAATTGTGGGTTTTATAGTTTAATTTTGATCCTTTTCCATGTTTACAATTTAAAGGAAAGAATAGGAAGAAGTGAAAATTTACAAATTACCTAGTGATAAGAGATGATGAGGGAGAAAATGTTTATGTGGAAATTATTGTGTATAATTTGGAAGTTGGTTACAATATATATGCAAGCTAAAGGATACAGAAAATGACAGAAAATAAAAAGTTTTCAACTTCGCGTACTGGGTGGGAAATCAGAAATTTTGATGACATAAGAGAGTACAAAAATATGACGCAGTATGGGAAGTGAGGTGGATAGTTGAGGTGGAGTAATGACGTGGAGGCCCACTAGCTTTCCTAGATCGCTTGAAGAGTACGTGAGTTATTTTTTACTTTCTATGTGTGGTTTTAGAAAAACCATTTACCGCTTTCGATATGTTCCTATAAAATTTTATAAAAAATGAGGGGGGGGCATTAGAATGTACCACAACTGTCGATCTGGAGATGATTTGTTTGGAAATTCTTCCTTCCGACGAGTCCCTATAGCCTATACTCTGACATTAGGGGAATTTTGAGGTCTAAAATGGGCCTCAAAGGAAATTATAAAACAATAGTGGAAATAATAAAAGAATATTTGATTACATCATCAAATTTTAGAGGGAAAAAAGAAAAAGAAAAAATTCAACTCGTATTTTCAACTTATCTCCCAATGTTTTTACTCTAATTTCAAGTGGGAGTACTCTTCGTATGCAAAATTTGTTTTCTCATCCAAAGAGTACCCATGTTTCATACTTTCAATGGATCTTGCTACAAGAAAAATGAGAAATATATGTAAAAAGTGATTGCAATCATGTTTTTTCATGTATTTCTCATATTTCGTGTAGTAGGGTCCATCAAAAGTATGCAACATGGGTATCTTAGGAATTGGTTGAGAGATTTAACCCAGATAAAGAAAATTTCAACTGGGCTCCATTATGGATACGCCTTTACTCGTTGCCGCTCGAGTATTGGGATGAAGATTCACTACAAGAGATAGGCAGGGGATTGGGAGAGTTCATCAATATAGCCAAAGAAACCAAGCTCATAAGATATACCTAATATGCAAGAATATGTGTTTACATGCATTTGGAAAAATCCCTACCAGATGCGATAAGTCTATTTCATGATGAATTTGAATGGGTTCAACCTTTATATTATGAACATGTACCATTCAGATGTCGCAGGTGCCATGCCCATGGAAATCTGTTTAGAGATTGTCCTCTCAACTCTCAGTCTTTGAGTAAAGAAGCAGAAGATAAATCGGAACCAGATGGATTCACCAAAGTTCCTTCTCATAGAAAGCATAGCAAGAAACCCTCAGCGGCTAGGAAAAAACCCAACCCCTCTTCCAATACCCCTTCCACCAGTAACAGCTTTACAGTTCTTTCCAATTCTGATCCGTCGACTGAAGCCACCCCCATTTCCCCTAATCCCACTCTCAAGCCATCTGCTCCCTCGCACCCACCCGAACACGCCAACCTTAAGCCGAATTAGAGTGGGATGCAAAGTATCAAGTCTTCCGAGCCCAAACCCTCCCAGGCTACAAAGCTCTTGACCTGGAGTCCCATAATCATGGAAATTGATGGTCCAACTCCTAACCCTAACACTGCCAGCAAGGAGAATCCTAAAAGTAGCCAGCCGAGTCTCATGGAAGAAGAATCAGAGGGCATCGATTTTGGGGAGCTTGATATTATGGGACTAGAGGATGCTTGTAGACGAAAGGAATTTTGCAAAATCAACCCTCAGAAAATTGACACACTCGAAGTGGTCCTATCCAAAGTTCAACAGCAAAAGAAGTTAGGCATTTAGCAAGGCAGTCATTGGGACAGCCTGAAAGTCATAAAATAATCCAAGAAACATGGTCGAAAACTAGATTGGCAGCACACCATCACTTTAGGGGAGATGTTGGTGGAGTCAGGACGATACCCCAAGCTAACTCGATCCTTCAAACCACTTGTAAACAGTTCTCAATGAAGCTCATCTCATGGAATGTCAGAGGGCTCAAAAGCTCGGGGAAATACAGAATGATCAAGAACATGATTCAAAAAGAAAGACCACAAATCCTCTTTCTTCAAGAAACCAAATGTAGTAGTGTGGCACTAGGCTCAATCTTATCTAAGGCATGAACAAGTTTCCATTCAGTTGCAATTGATGCCTCAGGCTCTTCAGGAGGACTCGCGATAGCTTGGGACACTCAGTCTATAATTATTGCAAATTTCCATGTAGCGCACAATCTCATTCAAGGCACTTTTCATCCTATTGGAACCAATATACATGGGCACCTTTCAAATGTCTATTTTCCCCAGGACCACGCCAGCAAAATAGCACTTCTGAACACTATGGAAGTCTTGAACTATAACAAAAATCACCCCCTTTGGATCGTAGGAGGAGACTTCAATATGATCACCAGGCTAGAAGAAAATACAGGAGGAATACCAAGACTGGAACCAGACAGCTCCCACTTCAAAGATTTCATCAACAACAGCTGGCTCATTGAGCTTCCTTTTTCAAATGGAATTTTTACATGGAACAACAGAACGACAGGAGGTTAGCATATTGCCTCAAAGCTAGATCGTTTTCTCATTTCAGATAATGCCATTCATCCGGGGGGGGCATCTCTCAGCCTCTATATTACCTCTTGCGGGTTCGGATCATTGGCCCATTTCGCTCCAGTGGTAGAGCATTGGCACCCACCTAAAAAGGCCTTTCAAATTTGAAGCCTTTTGGCTCACTCATCCATCCTTCAAATCCATGGTCCACTCTGCATGGAAGAGTTTCACTCCACCAAAAGAATCGAAAATCTTCCAATTCCAGCAAAAGCTCAAGCATCTCAAACACCACATCAAAGAATGGAACCTTTCAGTTTTTCGGGAACATATTTCAGGAGAAAAGGGTTCTCGAGCACAAAATGGCAGAAATACAACAAAAAATCATCAAGGAAGGATGAACTGAAATCCTATCTTCCAAAGAACAGGACCTACAGAAGCAGTTGGATGATCGATACAAGCAAGATGAAATTCTTTGGAGACAAAAATCAAGAATACACTGGCTAAAGGAACGTGAACGAAATACAAAATTCTTCCACAGCTCTACAGTTCAAAGAAGAATGCAAAATCGCATCAATCATATCACCAACCAGCAAGGAGAGCAAGTTGATCAACATGAAGAAATTGAGCAGGTACTTTTGGAACATTTCAAAGGTATACTTCCAGAGATCCCTATAGATAGACAACCAGCCATTGAAAAAATTACTCAGCTAATCCCTAGGCTGGTAATGGCCGAGCACAACCAAATGAAATTATGCCTAATTTCCCTTATGGAGGTCGAAGCAGCAATGACACAATCTAAGGAAGGCAAAGCTCCAGGACCCGATGGCTTCATTTCTAACTTTTTCCACCACTTCTGGGATCTTATCAAAATGTAAGTGTGGCAGCTAGTGGAGGAATCAAGGGCAACACATTGGCTTCTTCCCTCTCTCAATGCTACTTTCATCGCATTGGTTCCTAAAGAAGAGCAACCAAGCACACCTGGAAAATACCGACCCATTTCTCTTTGCAATGTGATCTACAAGGTTATTTCCAAAGTCATAGCCAATCGACTCAAGCCTCTTCTCCCGCTTCTAATCTAGCCTGTGCAGACTGGATATGTGGAAGGATGAAAAATACTGGATGGTATCATCCTAACCCACGAAGTCATCCACTCCTTAAAGGTTGCCAAGAAGGCAGGTATGCTTCTAAAAATTGATCTTTCAAAGGCCTTTTATAAATTATGTTGGCGTTATATTCAACAAATTTTGAATGCTTTTGGTTTTGATCAGATGTGGATAAGATGGATAATGAATATTATAACTTCAACCTTTTTCTCCATCCTTATCAATGGCGTCCCTTCCACCCCTTTTACCCCTTCAAGAGGCATTAGGCAAGGGGATCCTCTCTCCCCTTTAATTTTTGTTCTCATGGCTGAAGGCCTCAGTCGGTTGATTCACCATGCCATCCAAACCCAGTAATTGTGTGGCATCACCCTTCATCAGCCCCCTGCTACTACTCACCAACAATTCGTGGATGACAACATGCTCTTTCGACATCCTTCTGTCCAAGAAGCTCGTTCATTTAAGGCTATCATGAACCTCTTCTCAGAGGCCTCTGGCATGTCCATCAATGAATCCAAATCCCAGATTTTCCTTTTCAATACTCCTCCCCAAACCGAAGCCAGCATTGCCCGTATTCTGGGGTTCTCAATTGCATCCCTCCCTGCTAAGTACCTGGGCGCGCCCCTCATCGATTCTGCTATCAAACACTCTTCCTGGAACCTTCTCCTAGAAAAATTGGAAGCCTGGATTTCCTCTTGGACCTTTAGGGCTCTTAATCTAGCGAGTAGGCTCACTCTCATCAAATTTTTGTTACAATCCATGCCCTTTTATATTTTCTCTATTCTAGCTGCTCCGAAATGGGTTCTCAAATAGATCAAGACTCTACAAAGTAAGTTACTTTGGGGGTCCTCTGGCCAAAATCATAAATGGGCCTTGGTCAATTGGAACATGGTCTGCTCTCCAAAAGAAGTAGGGGGACTCGGACTCAGAAATCCCATACACAGTAATGAAGTCATGGGAGCTTGTATATGGTGGAAATGGCTCTCGAATCCACACACGCCATGGGCCAAACTATGGACAGCCAAATACACCAACAACAGACCTCCTGAAGATATGATAAGGCTCTCCCCAGAGAACACAAGCTCCCTTATCTGGAATGCAGCCAAACAACATTTTTCTCTTATTCAGCAACACATCTTCTGGGAAGTTCGCAATGGAAACACGGCTAGATTCTGGGTGGAATCCTAGCAGCAAAATCCAAAGTTGTCAGATACTCTCATGTACTCCAACAACAAAAACAATATCGGCTTGGAGGAAGACAAGGTTATTTGGTTCTGGCTAACCATGAGCTGCAATGAATTCAGGCAATGGAAGCACCCTCCTCACATAGCTCCTCATGCCTAGGAAGCTACTTGGGAAGCCCTCAGCAAAGAGCTACAATGCAGGAAAATCAGATGCTCGGAGGAACCAGATATTCTTATATGGGGCTACACGACAAGAGGAATGTTCTAAACTAAGGAGGCCTACTCACTATTGCATCTGGTGCCTCTCCCCCGTGACCCACTTTGGCAATTTATCTAGGCTCCTAATATTTGGCCAAAGGTCTCTACTTTTCTCTAGTTACTCAGTCACAAAAAAATTCTCACTTGGGACAACCTGATTAAAAGAGGCTTCATTGGACCCTCTCAATGTCCAAACTACAATCAAAGAAACGAAAAAATCCAACAGCTCATGATCTCCTACACTCTAGCGAGCACCCTCTAGGAGAAAATCTGTTTTCGATGTCAAAGAAGAAAGCCAGATGGAGACATAACCAACATTATTCGCAATTGGCCCAGGCATCCTTATAGCAGTACTCTTCTCAATAATATTTGGAAACTCATCCCTGGTCTGCTCTTATGGTCCATTTGGAAGGAGAGAAACAAGAGAATCTTCAAGAGTCAATCCACCCCCCTGGAAACCATCTGGAGCAATTTCAGAAATAATCTCTAGGAATCACTTGCTCTCCACTCCTGGTAGGAAGAAGATCTTCCCAAACAGCCAAAGGAAATTTCCATATGGCAAAACTGGAATTTTAAAATTATGACTACTCCCATCCCTAACAGTCGGAATACTCCTGATATCTCACTACATTGGACTCTGCCACCATTAGGGATAGTCAATTTCAACTTTGATGGAGCCTCAAGAGGCAATCCAGGTCAAGTTGGATTTGGTGGCATCTTCAGAAAGTCTAAGGGGGACACCCTTGCTATTTATTATGGCTCCATAGCCTGGAACACTAATAAATTAGCTGAGCTGGAAGGGCTTTGGCAAGGGCTTCGTCTAATTCATCTCTATAAATTCTCCCCCACAATCATTGAAGGGGACTCTCAGATACTCATCAATATGGTCAACCAGCTACTTCAGGGCTCCAGCCCAGAAAAGGTAGCAACAAGCTGGGGAATGGCTACCAGAATTGAACAGATAAGTAATTGGTTGAAAGATAACTAAGCAATCTCCTTCACCCATGTAAAAAGGGAAGGCAACAAAATTACAGATATCCTAGCTAATCTAGGAGCAGACAATACCAATACTCTCAGTCATGGTCCCCTTAACATTATCCATGAAAGAGATATTCTGCAAAATTGCACTAAGCTGGTGCACAATGATCGCACAACTCCAGATGTGGATGAATGTCTTGGTTGATGGGACGTTAGTCCCCGGGCGACTCTCGATGGAGGTCGCGTGGGGTGGCCATATGGCCCTCTGCAGATCCATCATCATCGCATTAACTACGCCAGCTCGCTCAGCATTAATTCATTCTGGTTGGCTTCTTCATCACCCCGCTCTGCTCGACTGGTTCGCGATGGATTTTGTCTTGGATAATTCAGAGTGTTCCTATGTTGTTTTCAGTTCTTTGCCTCCCCTGTGGGGCACCTGCCCTTTTGCATGTGCTGAGGTGAGTGTTCGCACCTAGAAAGGGCAACGCTACTCGCTCTTTGGCTGTTTGGAGACGCTGCCCGGTCTTCACTTCACCCAGAGCGCCTTCTGCTATTCGAATTCCATTCTGCATGCTGAGTCTGCTAAATTTTGTTGGTTCCTTTCATTTCCTACTTGCTCTTCTTGTCTCAGGCACTTCCAGCGCACCTCTGTGAACATGCCACGGCTCCGACATAGGATGTGGTGTCATCGTGGTGCACATAGAGGTCGTATAGCCCATTCTCGACCCTCCACCATCTCTGACACTGAGACTTCCGCTGAGGATGTTGCGTGGGGTCGCTATCCGGATACTCATAGCCAAAGGGGTTGTGCTAGCCATCTTGAAAATGTCCGCTTCGCTCAGACCACCCCGCTTCCCTCTGTTGACCCTCCAAGGCCTGTGTCCCCTGCCTCCCCTGCAGCTATCAGTCGTTCCCTTCGCCAGTCCTCCCAGAGGGTAGAATTTTGCTTCAAATGCTCTCTCAATCAGCCCATCATTACTGCTTTTTTCACCGTAACCCTAAGATAAGAATTGCATATCCTTCATCCCTCCTCTATGCCTGGTCCTATTCCCTCTTCTCTCAGTCCTAATTCCATGCCGACTAAGAACGATGCCCCAAACCCTGATGTGCCCACTGGTTTTGTGCAATCTGACCTGGGGCAAGGATCCCATGCAGGTGGACGTCACCAACAAGGACAATGTGTTGGAAATTGGATAAACCAACGCTCCCCATGTGTTTCGCGACATGGAATAACCGCCTCTCGTGGATCCTTATCTCTGTCAATGTGATCGTTGACTAACACCTGCGGGTTTTGGTCTAAAGGAAATCGTGATTCCCAACAAGTGGTATCAGAGCATAGGTCACTAGTTCGATCCACACCCAGCTCACGTTGGTGGGGGAGATTGTTGGAAATTGGATAAACCAATGCTCCTCATGTGTTTCACGACATGGACTAACCGCCTCTCGTGGATCCTTATCTCTGGCGATGCGATCGTTGACTAACACTTGCAGGTTTTGGTCTAATGGCAATCATGATTCCCAACACAGTGAGCCAAAGGAAGATGACGAAGAGACAAGGGACGAGTACTGGTGAATAATTGTGGAAGAACCACCTTCCCCAGCTCATGCACAATGAATTTCGCTCCCCTCAGCCTACCATGGTACAAGTGCTCAATCGCTCTGGAAGAATTTTTTATTTTCTAAGTCCTTCATCAGCTGAAATAGCTTAATGCTACTCTAGTATGGTTTTTTTCTGTTATGTTAAATGTTATAAACAATGGGTCGGTTTCCCTTTCAAGGGTGGCGAAACTCTCTCTAAAAGAACTAGTTTCCCACTCAGGGTAGTTCAGATTTTTGTTAAGCTTGGACATCAAGCCCAGTTTTCAGGCTTCCATAGCTGAAACTGGGGCAGTTTTTTACCAATATGTTTTATAAATAGAATTAGTATTATTTAGAAAAAAAAAGTATGCAACATGGGTACTCATTGGATGAGGAATTAAATTTTCCATACAACAAGTACTCAAACTTGAAATTTGATTAAACATTTTGGGAGATAAGTTGAAAATATGCGTTGAAAAGAGTAGTTTTATTTTTATTATTTTTTAATATTTTTACCATTTTACTTTAAAAATGGTGAATCATCCCCCATGGTTAACATCATCATATTGAATCCTATTGGCTCTTATAAAGTTTATTTTTTTGTACATTTTTCTTAAGAGGCCCATTTTAGACCTCAAAATTCCCCTAATGATGAAATTAACCTGTCAGAAAAATGCTAAAAATTCAACATGGTTTGAATGTACCACAATCTAACCCAGACTTGTGTGTCATTTAGTCATTAATTTTTGTAAAGTATTCAACCTTATTTTACATAGTTTCGGCTAGCACCCTTTTAACCTGGAAGGTAAGGCTTGGATATACATATAATAAAAACTTTGATAAAGGAATTTTACATATATATTTTTTATTAGAAAGTACCTAATAAAGAGGTAAAATTTAGTTACAATAACACCAACCAAGTTCAGCACTAAGTCTATACTTGTATGTATAAGCAAGGATCGCCACAATGTTCCAACACCATAATGTTTCACTTCATAAAAGAGGCACAAAAATATCGAGAGCACGGGGAATAAAACCATATCAACCAGATCACATGGTTGTGCTCCGTACAACACAACATATGGTTGTTGGTTGAAGGCCTTAACAAAATTAATGTGTATACCCAACACCAGGGTATGCATTATGATGGTTGGAAGAAACCTACATACCAAATAACAGATCACCAAAGATAAAAAAGAGGAAATCCTCATATCCCACAGTGCAAGCATAAGTAACAATTGTAAGGGATTATCATTAAATATTCACCATGCTACTACAAGAAAAGGCTTCCGTAGTAAACATATCACAAAATTGTTACATGTTATTCCAATGCCTTAAGCAATCACACAACATACTATAAAATCCTATAAAATACGATTGACACACCCATGTATCATGTATTAGTAATACCAAATGTGACATACATTCATTATCATCAAAATTACATATGGATACTTATATTATATATCTTCATAGGCTGAATGATGGTGTCTCTAGGAAGGCGTTGTGAGTATGGTAGGGTAAATGGTAGAGAAGGAACAAGGCTGGCGAGAAAATAGGAAATAAAGAGCTAGATAACCAAAAGGTTCTCCATCATCGGGGAATTCTAAGTCATATTTGAAGGAAATAATATGAGAGATTCCCTTGTTCCATGTTGAAGTATCAAGAGCATTAGATGTCAAAACATGAAATTTTATCCACAATATCATTAAGACTATCCATTATTACAATTGTATTGGACCTATGTTTTCAATGCATTATTATCATTCATTTCCATTAAGTCACCATTTTCATATCGATTAGTTCTTTTCATTCCATAAGTCTACTTATACCATGCATTTTGATAGACATTGAATGTTTCCAACTTCATTGTAAGTAGAGTTGCCTTATTTATTTCCCTTTGTCTAAAAATAAAAACATTTTATGCCAAAGTATTTAGCACAAACTCTCTTCTTGAATTTGTTTCACGAGACTCACTTCCTTAATACCCTCAACCGTCAATCCCAAAGATATTTAATAAACACAATAATTTTTAAAATAAGTTGTAGTGTGCAAGATTTGAAAGAAATAAATTTCATAAGATATTTTAACAAACCTTATTCTAAATTTAGATTCAGAATATGCATTCATCCTTTGATTCTTCCACTAGTTTTAAGGCTTTTCTATCACGATTTTACTTCAAAAAAATTTACAATATTTGTAGGTTGATACACCAACTGTAGAGGATAAAAGACTTCTATTACATCATTAATTCGAATTTAATTTCCAATGCACTTTTTTTAATATCATTTTTAAGGGAGTATCGATAAGGTCATGTAGCTGGTAGTTGACCATCTCTAAAGAATTCCTTTTGATATGAAATATTTCTCACATTGGATGAATACTTTCTTGATTAAAACGTAAATTTTGCTACCATCTAGTGGTACAAAGTGCACAACCTCTCCTTGCATAATATTTGAAATTATTGGTGACATAAAATAAGGCTATTGGTGTGTGTATCTCTGATAGCCATAGTGAGATGAAAGTCCATAGAAATATGTTACTACAGTAAGCTTGGATTCCATAGATAGACAAAAAAAAAACTTGACCTTCTCTTCTAGCTTCATTGAGGTCATACATATCTCTCCTTGTTCTTATGTAATTTCATCTTCTTGTTTCCTAATATACTTCATAGATCACAACGATGAATGGATTTTATATTATGTTTGTGAATGCCCTTGAGGATGAACAAATTTCTTCTTTATATGGTCATCAGTGCTCTACCATATGTCCTTGCATTCATGAGAACTTAGAGTAACTATAAGTCAACTTTGGCTCTCTAAAGTCTCAAGTATTTGAGTATTGAAACCCTACTCAAATCACTCTCTTCACACCCTAAAAGGAAAGAGACTTTCTAAAATACCTAGGGATGAAACTAGGGTTTTATACCTAGGACTAGCCAAATCTCTCAAACTAGCCAACACATGTCAACCATTTTAAAGAGAAATTATTGACTAGGGAAAGCCGAATTTGAGGCTATTGTGCCTCTTTCTTACTTTCAAGAATTTTTCATGCCTTCCTGTACACAATTGGTGGAGCACTGGAAAAAAAAAAACACATCAAAATATGATAATCAATTATTTAGCCTCTCTAAATATTAAATGTTTGGAAATATGTTTAACACAACAAATCAAACAAGTTGAATAAAAATGTTTTAAATAGAATGTGAATTTCCTATTGACTAAAGGATTGAAGGGAATTCGTCACTTACATAATTTGAGACAAAAATGACTTTAGCTTGATTATTCAATCAATTTTAAAATTTTACCAGATTTATTCTCTTAATTTCAGTACTTCAAGGAATATTTACGATAACAAAATAATTTTTTTTATTTATTTCACTACTTCTAGGAATGTTTATGATAGGAAAATATTTTTTTTCCTTCACTAAAGATATATTTGAAAAATATTGCAAAGGTTTGAAAAGAAGATAGGAAATTATTTGTTTAAATAATTGAAATAACTTACTGTGAAATTGATCATTTCTTTAAATAATCAAAATAAATTTTACTTTGTTGAAATATGTAGTTTGGGGGACATGAACGTGACGATACTAATTGGTTTGATGATGATGAGTTGTTAATTTCTCCTGAACCAATCGTAACAATCAATAATATTGTGGTTAGAATGAAAAAAGAACTTGTTCATTTGATTCACAATAGAGGTAAAATTCCTGAGATTAATGCTAGGATCAACATCTTGAACCAATATCTTTAGAGATATCAGGTAATAACCATATTTTAATGTAATTTTTTGATGTCATAAGCTGAATTATGAAAGTTTGTTTGTAAGGTTTTACATTATCTAATCAAAATAACGTTTTCTTTCTTATATAGGATTTTAGACAGAGACACCACAACATCTTACCACAATAACCCAACTTTCAATGGAAAATAATGTCATACAGGGGGATCCTCTACTAGAAGAGAAGCACATGGAAGCCATTCCAATGAAGTAAGCTAGTGCACAAGGTAAATAATTACATTGGAAAGGTATTTTTTAGTATTAATGAATTACTTCAATCATACTAACTTTGAACTAGTTCTTTGGATCGTTTGGTAGCCTCACCTTTTCTTCATGTATAAAGAGGATTATGGAAGCATCGATGAAGTCACAAGCACACAACTAGGTCATCAATGGGAGCTACAGAGGCCATAAGAATCGAAGGGGAAGAAAAAACTAATGAATTCATTTTCTAAATTCTTTTCAAAAATAAAGAAAAAGAAAATTAAATTATTGTACTAGTCATATCATTAAAAACATGACGTAAAATATTATGAAAACATATTTTTGATGATAAAATTTATTGAGATGAAGTATTTTTTTTCTATGATTAATGAATGAGTGCATGAATGTTATATCTTAGTTAATGATTTCAATATGTTCATTGTTTCTTCATGTAAAAAAACACATATGTTTCTTTATCATTTTTGTTTTTTTTTTCTAGTGTGTAAGCATGAGCCTTAATGTGTTGCTATCAAAATTTTATAATAGATAGATTGGGTGCTCGAGAATGAAAAATAGTGTGAGGGGGGGAGGGGGGGTTTTTGTGGGGGGAGGAGGTGGGGGGGAGAGGCAACAAGATCTTCCACCTTCATGTGGTTGGCCTTGTTTAGTAGAGAATAATTTAGTATTTGGATAGTCTTATAGTAAACCTAACTAGTTACAGAAGACGAAAAACTAAGTCAATGTTGACTACGCTACTGCTCCATCAAATTGAGGAATGTTTCTCCAAGATTAGAATACTACACTAAATTTTTCTTGAAACCAAGAGGGTATCATTTAGGTATTCATGCATGCCAATATTGTTTAGTTCTTATTTAGCCTTAAAAACAATTCTTAATTTATTTTATTATTTTTCTTATTTAAAACACATTTTATGTGCATTGCATGTATTCTTATTCCAAAATTCCATCATCCACAATTGTAACCTAGCTTGAAAGAAAGTGAATGAATTTCCCCTCTTGAGTAGCCATTCCCTGCCATGTGTGCACCCTACCTTTTGCATTTAAAAAAATATATCCAAATATTGTGTATAATGTGTGATTGTGCTATTGTTATTCTTATGTTTTAGATTTTTTTTAATATTGATTTTCTTGCACACATTTATCAACCAATTTAAATATTCAAACACTGGATCTTGTTTTTGAAATTCCAATTTAAGATAATATTTCTTTTCATGATAATTACTTGTGACAAATATGTGTATGATTTTATCTTGGTATTCATTTCGTTTAGTTAAGTCATTAAGAAATTATAGATCAATAATTTATCCATTTAGATAGAGATCACAGTCCAAAAGAAATTAGAGACAAGAGACATGAGAAATTAGGATAGATGCTAGTGAAAGAACCACAAGGGAAAACCCAACAATCCTTCAACAAGAGAGAGCCAAGTCATATAAAAAATAACCACTATAATCATGACATCTAATTCCTTTAATGCCAATTCATCCCTCCACCAATAGCCCAAACATGTCTGCCATATTCCTATCCTTAGATTCCATGCTTTTAAGACTCTTACAATTTACCCTATTTACAAAGAACATGCATCATAATATTGTAGGTCAATACACCCAGTCTAAATTCCATTCACCAAAATCTCATAAAACACTTTCAAAGTAGCTATGGCCATGTTCAAACTTTCCAAAAACTTCATTAAAGTATGACACCCTTCATAATTAAGTTTAAAACAGTTCTTATGGATCTGATCGAGTGTATTTGTGACCTTTTGTTAATGGCCAAAAATGACCTCATCAACATTGGGGAAATCACTTGGTCAGAGCCCCAATTCAAACTCTTATCTGTTTAATATGGTGTTTTCGACTAATTTTTAATTGGGCTTAATTACTCGTAGAGAGGTTGCTCCAACAGATGGAGACTTAGAAAAGGTAAAAGATATAGAAAAGAAATGACATTGGATTGATTAAATTTGATAAAATAGAAACCTAAACCAAAATGTAATATAAAATAATGATTACTTAAACCCGAGTGTTGATATATTGTATTGAAAAATAAAGATAACACATAACATGAAAACAATGATCTTAAAATTATATCCTTGATTTGAATAATTTAAAAGTTAATTAATTTAAGTAACTAGTTAATTGAACTCATTATTAAGTACATTCACATGCTATTTGTTAAACTTATACTGGTAAGAAATAAAATTAAATACCTCAAAGGTTGATTTGCAGTAGGGATCACAGTCTTGTGACTATAGCTAGGATCAAGCAATTGAGAGAAGATATTTATACATACAAGGTAATGACCATATTTTAAAGTAAGTGTTTTTCGAGTTTTTTTGAAATTTTGATGGGGAGAATTACACATGTCAACATTTGGGAGACGACTTTATTAGATTATAAAATTATACTCTTTTCATTTGGAATAGTGGTTTTGACTAGTTATGAATTAGGCCTATTTACCCATAGAAAGGTTGCTCCAATGGACGAAGACTTAAGAAAGGTGAAAGGTTTGAAGAAAGAATGAGATGGGATTGGAAATGAATGATAAAATAATAGATAGAAACATACACTTAAATAAATATAAACTAATTGCTACTTAATAACCCAAGTATCGATATATTGCAGTGAATAGAATGATAACTATTAACATGAAAAGGTATATCTTCAAATTATATCATTGGTTGTAATAGTTAAAAGATAATTAATTCAATTAAATAGTTATTGAATTAATTATAAGCACAATCACATACAATTTTCGTAAAAAAATGTATTTGTTAACATTGGAAAATCATATAGCAGAAGATGACATTAATTAATGTCAAGCCAAAGGATTTACAGGGTTGGAAGACATTACATAATCCGAAAGCATCTAAAAACCTCAAAGGTTTGAGGAAAATAAAATTTGAACTAGTCTTAAATGATGTTTGCAGGCATTATCCTTCGAGAAGATCACCTTCTGGACACCTTTTTGCTCGATATGTGCACATTCCTGAGAGTGGTGAAATGTCACTATCTGGGACCACACAAAGCAAAGTAAAAGTCACTCCTTACTTGAAGCCGCCTAAGGACAGCCACCAATGCCTCCTTTGACACTATGTCAGCACACAAAGGAATCATACCCCTCTCTTGTGTCACCATCCTCCATGTACCAAGAGAGGGAAGGAGGATTTGAAATCTCCTATATAAAGATACCATGAGATGAAGAATGGGTGATCACATTGTTATGCTGGCTAGAATTTCCCAAGCAATACCAGCAGTGTGTGACCTAGATCTGAAGACAGAGAGGACTCACTTGTTGGCCACCCAAAAAGGTCAGTCCACACAGTAGAGAGAGAGGGAGAATACACCAAGGAAAGCTTGGGATAAAAACATCCTTGCATCGGGACCTAGAACCATTTTCCAAGGACCCTTTGGAAAGAGGGTAAAGTATCACTCTTCTTACTACCAACGCTCAATAAGAGGGTCCTAGAGCCACCGTTTGCATTATTGTGTCATTTGACTCGTTCAAAGCTTCTGTTAATTTATGTTTAGTTTTATTTTAGTTTTTAGATTACATTTTCATGATTTTCTTGTATATAGTATGCTCATTGACTCCACTTCTTTTTGCCTGTTACTAATAGTTTAAAGGGGTAAACCACACTTCTTAAATTGTTGTGATTTCATACATGCGTGCACCAAACACACCACAAAAATTCTCATAATAAATAAAAGAAATACATAAGTGATAACGTGTCATTCAATAATCATGAGCATAAGTAATAAAACATATGATCAAATTCTAAATATAGATTAAAGGAAAATATATGATAAAAGTACTACTTCAATTCTCTTCATAACTATTGGAATAAAAATATGGTTAAGCTTATATTAAAGAAAGAGTTGAGTACAAAAGTGTAACAGAGCATTTCTTGAAAACATTTAGAACCCCTTAACCTAAGCTGAGGATGTTCTAAAATAGTTTTTCAAAATAATAGAGATAATAATTCAGCCCACGCTATTCTCTCAACCAAAGTGAAAAAATTTAGAATAAAATAACTGTTACTTACAAATTAAAATAAAAATCATTAATTCAATTGATATGTTGTAGATGAAGATCCAATAGGTGCATGCCATTGAAAATAAACTTCTAGAAGCACTCAGGAGGAGAATGAGGCTTGATGTTCATTTGAAAATAGAAAACATGATCTTGTAAAGGTGGAATCAACTAAGTTTCTTGTTCAATAACAATCTTGGTTACTTGCAAGTAACTATATGGTTTAATAAAATATTTCCTATTCAATTCAAAATCCACTTTTACCAACTGCTTGATTATTTTACTGCATTTTTCCTTATTGCTCTACCACCTTTGTTGTAATACAACTGCCCTTGGAAAATAATCCTTTGCATCTCTTGATTTTTTTTCTTCCATGAGTGAATGGGTGATAGATTGAATGATTAAATGGGTGATAGATTTAATGATTAAACTTGAAAGCTATTGATCACATTTAACGAATCTCCTCACCAAAGGTGTTTTGTCTTTCCATGGGTGAAGAGCTATGGATTTTTTCATCTTAGCTATCCTAAAAAATTTGGGCTAGAATATCTTAGAATCTTCCTTCCATTTTCAGATTTCACTATGATTACATTTGCATCATCATAATGACTCTCAATATCAACCATTTCATCAAAAAATGCATCAAAAATCTTTTTTTTATTCTCCATTAGACCTAGCTTATTGCAAAGAAGCTATCACTGATGTTGAAGTTGAAGGTTTAGCTCACTAGCTTCATGTCTGAATTTAACAAGGTCAAAAACACTTTCCTCAACTTGTTCTACATTTTGTTGAAATTCATTTATTTTACCATCCTTCTGCTTAATTTTAGAGTTGCGTTTAATCTTGACCAAGGAACTTTCAACTATGACTAAAATTGTGAAACCTCGTGTTGTAATTGTTGAATTCTCACCTCTTTTTCTTTTATAAATTCTTTAACTTGAGATTCTTATTTATATTAGCTGAAGCATAGGGTACTACACGTTGGGAAAATTCTTCAAATTCTATATGAGGAGAACTTCATTTATCTTTCCAGATAATTTCTAATGACGTAGGTTGCTATGTAGTGCTTGTTGTAGAAACCCATGTATCAACAACTTTCCCTGTTTTTCTTCTTTTATTTAAATTAAATTTCAATAAGTGGAATTCCTTAACATTCAATTGGATTTTCATGGTTGGGTGTGGTGGAATTGTTTCTAAATTGAGTTGAATACTTATAGATGTTTTTTAAACAACACCAGAATGTCCAAGGACAAAATTTGAAGTATCTGGGGAAATGATAATTGTTTGCTTCATAATATTATCAGTTGTATATGATTAAGGTGGTGTTGTTTCTTTACCTAACTATACTAGTGTTGAAGAAATATCCATAAATGTTTGCCATTTTTTGGCAATCATTAGTTAATTGATTAACTGAAGAGGTTTGATCTCGTGACTCTGCAAAAGAAATATGAATGGGGGTAGTAATTTGAGGTGTGACTTGTGTGGAAGAAATAACAGTGTCTTCAATGATACCATCACCTTTAGGTAATTTGAGTAAATGGAGTGGCATGGTTGACCTCCAGGTGTCTCTAAATACAACTAAATGCAGGAAATCACACAGAGATAAATGCTCTACTTTGTAGCAAACTAAATATAACAAGAAACTCCACAAAAACAATCGTTACACTTGTTGATTTCATGGAAATTACTTTTAACTATTTTTTCCACTATTTTAGAAGGTTCATAAGGCTTGGAAGGAAGGGGAGAAAGCTTCAATTCGTGTAGAGCCTGAATTTATGTCTCAACATTTTGATAATTATGGAGAGTGAATAAACCAACCTGTAAAGGGAAGGGTGGCCAAAGATTCTTGGAAACTTTCTTGATCTTAAGGGTTACATTCATCCTAGCAGTTTGACAAGAAATTTCTCTGGATAATAGCTTGTCCAAGACATAAAGGGGTAAAAAAAGTGGGAATCCTTTACTTCCCCAAACCCTAATGTATGTAAAAATCTCCTCAACATAATAATTCCTAATTTTGGTCAAATAATTCATGGCAACTGGAGACATCCTTGGAAACTTAGAACTAAAAATGGTTTTGTATAAAGGAATCATAAGGTGACAAATGCGATAAAAATTATCAAAATAGTTTTCCACACAATGTATACTATGATAAAAGTGGATGGGAAGAGGGTATACAAGTGTCCATTTTCATCCCATACATGGGAATTCCAAAGAAAAAAAAATGGCATCCATCACATAAGAGAACATGAAGAATGGAAGCTTGTGATTGGTCATCATTTTAGAGAGAAAATTGAGAGTATGATTATCCAAGTTATTGGATAGGATTTGGGTCCCATTAAGATCATAACCATCAAATGCTTTGTCAATGAGAGGGACCCAATATACAAACAACTGTGAGACATTTTGTAATCCAAACAATCGGAAAATCACGAGAACAATGAAACAATAACGACATGATAAAGAGTGGATGGCCTAGAGGCCATAGGACTCCTATTTAAACTTATTTGGGTCATTTTTC
Organism: Pinus albicaulis; assembly: GCA_034641835.2. Lineage (NCBI taxonomy): Eukaryota > Viridiplantae > Streptophyta > Pinopsida > Pinales > Pinaceae > Pinus > Pinus albicaulis. The sequence continues at coordinate 1,280,070,560 of CM076578.1, forward strand.
CATTCCTTTATTAAATAGGAAAGTTCTTGTCATTTACCCTCACATTCCTTTTTAACAAAATTGTCCACAAATTGAGAATTGTACACTATATTTCACTCATGAAAATGATACAGACATTGAATGTGTTCAAACTTTAAAGAACTAATAGTTATTCATCATGGATTGATGAATTTCCTTTCACTGATATTGATTTTCTCCACTATGTAGCGTATCATGTTTATATAAGGAAGAAGCCTTGGATGAACACAAACTTTGTAAAGGAAATATTTAGAGGCGTCCTAATTTTTGCTTCAAAATTGTTGCTTCAAAGGATTTGTTGCCACCCTGATCTACAATTGTTACCATTGGTGTCTTGTCGTCTTCCTCTGAAAATTCTTCCTCAAAAATTTCATAATTTTCATTCCAGTATGAATGGCCATAGTCCCTCATAAATACAATATTTCATAAATTTCATTCTAGTATGAATGACCATTGTCCCTCATAAATACAATATTGGAGAAGAGAAAATTATGTAGAATATTTTCTTCAATTATTTATTTAAATGATTTGGTGGCTTACTATGGAGGAGTCTTTTTCTTCCCTTTCGCCATTCTTGCAATTTGAAAAAAATTTGCTGCAGTAATCATATGTTATAGAAAAAATCAAGAATTACAGGGTTTTACCATATAAATGCAACTAAATAATGACAAGTAAACACATAAAATGATAATTTAAATCATTCTCCGCAATCATAAAGATTAAATAAGTAAACAATAAATCAAATTAAACAATGGTAAGTACAAAATGAAATATAGGTGCAACTTTCAATTGTCTGTATTGGGGTGACAAATTTTTAAGAATGATTTTTGGAATGGCTTTATTGATTGAAACGAAGAGTTGAAAGGTGACATGGGAGGTTATGTCTTATTTTAGGTTAAATCCCAAGAGGAGTAGAATAAGTATCATTTGGAATGCCTAGGCTTCATAGGATCAAAGTTAACGTATAATGGGAGCCATCATGTTCCAATGGGAAGTCATATTATTGATGCATAGGTGCACCAAGTCATCTCAAAAAGTAAATCGTGGATGAAAAGAATTTCATGCATTATAAAGAAGCAGGATGATGAAGAGCGGGCATATGTGGATAAGGGATATCCTTCATATAATGATAAAGTAGGAATAAAAGGAAAAGTAGTGCAGAATGGTATGAGCTATCCTGACTCTTTAATATCGCAACACTTATGTAAAACTGGTTAATACGTATTCCCTGGGAAATAAAGATTGATATGACATGTAAAGGAGGTGGCACTCAGAACCAATAAATAATAATAATTGTATACACAACATTCCAATTCATCCGAAATTATTTATCCCATTTTTGGTTTTCAAATTGTTCCGACAATGAGATAGATTTAACAGAACATTCATTGATGACTACGTCCTCACACTCTAGGCGAATAGGGTTGGTCTCCCTCTCACCACAAGTGGTATTCCCTTTTAAAAATGCATGAAATATATTCAATATTCAAATTAATAATGAGTTGAGATAGTAAGGGAGAAGGTTTCAACTCTTGGGGGATTTTCTACTAAATTATCATAGAAGCTAAGTTTCCCTTCATCATCCTAGCTCTTGAACTTCCGAGTTAGGTCCCTATCAAAAAATTATTTTCTCGTAGTGGGTAGATTGATAATTTTATCTAAAGATATTTGGGACACCTCAAGAAAATGGTTATGAATTCCTAGGTAGAGAATTCTTCCGGAATAAGGTTTGGGACTTCTAATGAGCAGCATGATGGAGTCACGGTCGTAATGAACTATAGGTAAGGAAAATTGCAAGATTCTAGTTCAAATTAAACACTATTCTTCCTAAATTTCTTCCCCTTTCCCCAATTCTCTCCTCGGGGAATAAATATATGTGTTCATTACGAGTGTATACAATATTTTGAGAAAACTATTCTAAGTTGAACTTTCAGCAATTTAGCACTCGGGATTTTAAATAATTTAGCTACAACTATGAAATATCGCCAGAGACAAGTGTAATTACTTACCTGCAACTGTAATGCACTAACATTGGAAGCAGGTTTGACTTTGGTAGTGGATTTTGGACTTCTTGGGAAGGAGGTGAATCATGGTACTACTTTTGAAGGTGGAGGTGTGAGCCTATAGATATCATTGTTGTTGATATGGGCATCGTATCATTTTATTTGTTGGTTGAGAAAATGTGCCTATGTGTATATGTGTATATTAATGTAAATATTGTATCATAATAGGTTCTAGCTATGGTTCTCTATATTTTTTATTTTTCAATGAATGGTTAATTAATGCATGAGATAATACGTGTTATCGAAACTATTATGGGAGGAAATTATACCTTCTTGACGATTCTTAGATAAGTATTAGTACCCTATGTTTAAATATGCATTTATGATATGTAGATAAAATGTTCACTATGTGTTTGATGAAATGAATGTCATGGTTAGGCTTGGTTTTGTCAATCCATTGATCAATTTTTCTGTTAGAGGCTTTGTCTTTGTGTCATTTATTGTTTTGGAAAGTTTCACCACGTTCTAGGATTTGATTCAGAGTCTAGTCCTGAAAAAGTGACACAAATTCTGTGGTTACAGGAAAAAAACTATGAAAATGGGACTACAGTCGCTACCTTGGAGGCTTATGTATGCAACTTGAGGCCTATAGTCGAATTTATGCAGTGTTACTCCTCGGATTGGGAGTCTAGAATAGTAAAAATAAAGTTACCTTAGGATTTGTGTTGGGCCATAATTGTAATCTACGGATAAACTACGCTTCCCTAGACAGGTGCTAGTCTAGAAAAACAGGTGAAAGACTATACTACCATTTCTCCTAACTCAGAATAGATACACAGAGAGGATTGGAGGCTTACTTGTTCAGTCGCTTCCAAATGACTCCTTTTTTCATTTCCACTACAGCTTCAAATTCAAGCGGTTTGTGAGTTGAATGCTTCCTGCAAGAAAGAACACTGAAACGTCAGACGATGCACTAATATAGATATCTATTCAAGCTAGTTAGCTAAATCAGTAAAGCATAAACTACATTCATCAACCAAGATCTTACAATATGGAAAATCAAAGTTAACATAGATGCATGTAGGGAAAAATAAGAAGTACTCTTTATTGATGATAGAAGGAGAGTTTAAAACCTAATGACTGATTTGAAGTGACCTTCCCAATAAGTTCCCAAGTCTAATCAAAGCATAAATCTCTCTAGTAGTAGCTCCACAAATTAAACTCTCAATTGAAAATTCTCTAGCATTTCTCTACTCAAATTCTTCCTTCTCAAACACTTGGATCTGTGTTCAATTTATCGATGAACTATAGGTTGTTTTGCAATCAATAGCTTTCCAAAAATAGGCAAGACATGTTTCCATTCATGTAGATGTTAAATGGACACTTGGATTCGAAGCTTGACACATGTGAACTCTTCTAGAAGGCACTGGCCAAGTGGAGATTCCATAACAATGAGAATTTCACTCCCAATGTGACCAACACACCTATGAATGTCGAGAAGTGCTTTGCAGAGAATCCTTGCATGGGGCTACCTGCATATGCAACACACTTAGGCCCCTTAGAGCCTGTGTTGGTGAGCTCTCATATGCTATACAATCAACTTCAAACCATAGAAACCTTTGCTTGATGAAAGTCTTGTTTGATTTGTCTTGTTTTCTGTCGTAGAGCATATAGCAATTGAAATGATAGGGAATGATAGACCCTTGATTATCAGTCCTAGAGATGTTGCCCAGTTAACCAGGTCATTGGGAATGGTACCCAAATTGACCTATAATAGTTTGGGCACGTGGAGGGGTGTTTTATCTCTTGGGGGTCTTGTAGCTCCTGAGGAAGTTCAGTAAAGTTTTGGTTGTCGATTCCAATTCCCTGACTGTACTTAGGAGTTTGAGTCATATGATAGTAACTCTTCATCACATATTTACCCTAGTGGACCGGTGAACTTGGGTAAATGTGGTAGGAGGCAGGTACACTATCCAATTGCTCTGTTGATACAAAGTTCTTCATTCAACTCTTCCTCCCTGGTTTTTTTCCTCATTTGTTTCCTATATTTTCTTTTTGATTGCCTCGTCGTTAGCATCCATACCTCTTCAATTGTTTTATTATTTTTTTCCTTTATCTGTTCCTTGTTGCTGGTGTTTTCTATTAGCTTATAGACATTTTCCTCTACCATATCAATTTTCTTGTTGTCTTTCTACACAATTATTGCTATCTCCAAATCTGTCTTCACATGATCAATATTTAATCTTTTCTTCTCTATTCTTTGGTCTAAGGAATTTAGTTCCTCATACAATTTTAGATTACTTTGAATCGTCTCTTTGTTCTTCATACAAAATCCATCTTTAGGGTTTTCTAAAAACCATTCCTCTAACAAATCCATTTCATCTTCAGTTGAGCTTTCTTCCTTTGGTGTAATATTTTGAATACATGTTGAAATATCCTTGAGAATATATTCATAAATTATTTCTTCTACACCTACATAATCAAAATATAAAATATGCTCTTGTTTATCATCATTAGGGTCATAAAACATATGCTCAATTAATTTGTCGGTTTCAAAAATTTATTCCTTAAGTTTCAATTCTTCATTTACCTACATAAACACATCATTGAGTTGTTGGTTTCTCCCACAACCGTATACCAAAAATGATATTTAAAAACACAATATGCTTTTTTGTCTTAGCTAATATCTTCTTAAACTGATTTGAGATGATTTCATCATCTAAAAAACTATGAATAAACCTTTCTTAAATTTCTCTAACTTTCTTCTCATCAAGATTTCCTAGTCCACACTCATCTTCAGGTACATCTCGTCTTCTTGAATCAACTTCAAAAAATACACTAGTTTCATATTCTGGTTATGATTTTCTTTTGTCTTCCCAACTAATTCCTTGTTTATGCCTTCTTTAGCCATTTACCATGCTATGTGTTGGTTATGTCTTTTTTTCACTCCCTGCATTATGAAAAAATTCCATTTTTCCTTTCCCAAATTCCAAAAATTTCTAATAAAAAAACATACAGTTATAAAAGAGAAAACACACCCAATCAATAATATCATTGAGTTTCATCTTACAAAATTCAATAGCTTCCTCATGAACCTTCTCATACCAGTCTTTTGAAACTGTTTAACCTCTGCTAATTTCCACTTCCGTCGACAATCATAATGCTTCCTTTGTGGATCCTTCACCATTTTTCTTATCCATTCATTCCTAATACCTAAAAATGCATTGTTATAGCATCATTTTTCACCCTCATGTGATTCATGATTGTCTCTTTGGCCTTGGGCACCCATTCCCACAGAATTGAATAAAGTTCATAAAAAACAGTGTTTAAAATCCCATATGCGGGTATGCCCAAACTTTTTCGCGTGTATACGTGAGTCCAGAGATACTTTTCCGTGTATGCCATTAAAATCATTAAAAATATATATATATATAAATCCCTATTTTCGAGGCTTGGTTGATGGTTATTCCTGTAATTAAACCACCCCAGCCCGTGGCCAACTGTTTCTAATAGATTGAAACTACTTTGAGGGATTATAAAAGCCCCTCATATGCATAGCCTAAGGGGGAGAGAAAATTATAGACATTATACTCTGTTGGAGCCTAATTCAAGTCTGATTTCCCGTGCCTCCTGCACTTCCCAGATTTTTTACAGGAAACCCTTGTTTCCTGGAGATGTTCATCAGCTTATATGTCATCTCGTGTGCACAAGTCTTGAAAGTATCCTAGTGAGGCAAGGGCGGGACAGATCCGGACGACGGCCTGTTCAAAGATCGTGGAAGGATTCAGGCGATCTCTCCACCTTTCTATTATTGTACATGCTATTCGTAATGAAGAAGAACCATCTTGATCCCGAATTCATGTGTTAATATCTACTTTCATATGTGAAAAGATTGTTAATAAAGCATTTATTATTGTTTATATGATGTTTCACATGGATTACACTGACATTTAGGAGAGATATATGCTGTACAACTAGATTTCCGCACATGTTCCTTCTTGATTCCCAGGTTGAAGAGGGAGAAGGGTTGCTGGGGGTTTGGACCCCGTGGGATCTACATCCAACGTAGGATTTATGGGTGAGTCCTACAATCGTTGTTATCTAGTTTTTAGCATACAAGTGTGGTTGTGTGAGTCCTTATTGAATAGCATGCCCTGATCTATGGAGGTTTTTTACCCAACGACCTCTAGGGAGTTATTTCCCGAAACAGAACTGGCGACTGCGCTGGGGATTGCATTCTTGTGATTCCCCTGTTGGGTGGTTTCAACTATTTTAAAGGTTTCCAATTGTTTTAATCATTATTTTCAGTCCAGTTAGTTTTTTCTCAGTCAGATTAAAGACCTGGTTCTTTAGCCAGGCTTGATCATTTTTATTTTTCATTATTTACCTTTCCATACGCTAGTTTTCCTCTACACAGATGCGTATACACGCAGGTTTGGTGAAAGGAAGTCGCGTATATGCGTTTTTCGTTTGCCATAGTCGCGTATGCACGCTTGTTGCAAAACTACTAAGTAGCGTATGCCTAGGCAAATTTTGAAATTTTTTGATTTCTTGACTTTTTGGTCTTGTCTGCCTATGGATACATGTTCCTACAGTGTCCTTATAGTCTCTGGATTGTGTTGAAAGTGGTTATTAGTATTTTTCTCTCTTGTTCAGTTGAAGACTGGCTCATTTGGAAAATCTTGTTTTTTTAGTGCTTGCATTTCTGGTCTGAGTACCAAGATCTCTTCTTGGGGATTCTTGGTTGTTCTGCTTAATCAGTACAGAGACCTTCTGCTCATATGCTCTTTCCTAAATTTATGTCTTGCATTGCACTTTAACTTTTGCCTTCTTTTTGGTTGGTTTTCTTGATTTCATTTGACTAGGTCTTGTTGCAATTTTTGAAGAGTCTTTTTTCGGGTCTTTGAAGTTTGTTTGCCGCAAGATTGTGCTATTCTTCTGGGCTGAGTTACTGATTTTATTGTATTCCTTTTGCTCGTATAAATCTTGCTACTAAGTGGCACTATAAGATTTAGAGCATTTTTGTTGAAGTTTTGCTTGAAATTCAGAGATTGTTTGGCTTGAGAATTGGATAGCTCTTTTTGGTATCTTTGAAATCTTCTTTTTATAAAATTCAAACGCTCAAAAACATTTTGTTTCGACATTGCTTTTGTTTTGCATTTTTGTTTTGGTTTCTTTCTATCTTTTGAAGCCTTGTTGAGATTTCTTGCCTTTGGTTTTTGACTTGATTTGGGAAAGGAATTTTCATTGGTTTCTTTCTCTTATTTCGAGCATATTTTGGTGTCTTTATACTAAGAGTTTCTGATTTGGGAACTAGCTTTGTGGACAACTGGAAAAGTGATAGAACTGGAGGATTCTTGGAAATTTCTCTTTTCTTTGTTAGATTTTGCATCTTAGAAATGGCATGCTCTTAGTAATTTGCATTAGGTGCACTTAGACATTTGTAGTCTTTTTCATAAATTTTATGAGTGTGAGGTTTGATATCTGAAAAGAAAAATAATCTCGTAGAACCCGTGTAGAAATTTCTTTTCATCGAAAGGAAATTACTGCATTTTCATGTAGTTTGGTTTTCATTAATTTCTTTTCTGCGTCATAAAACATCTTGAGTTTCATTTCGATATTCCCTTGACTTAATCTAACAGCCAACTAAAATAAGTGCATTAATTTAAAAACAACTAGCAAGCTTTTTATTAAGTGTCATACATCAACTAGCTAGGTTGTAGGGCCTTCGATTAGGTGAGTGAAGAGTTAACTCTCCAAGGCTGCTCAAACTAAAACATAGAAGTTTATTAAATGAGAAAAATCCAACACCGTTAAGTGGACCGGGAAATCTCTCCTCCAGAGAGTCAAGCGCGAGGGGAAGTGAAGGTTGAGAAGAGAGATACCCCCTCTCCGATTTACTGGATCTTGCCTTAAGACCGTTCCGCCCGGCTGCTGACATGGATTGGTGCCCTTAGTTGCCATTCCTAGGTTCCACACAGGTGACTGCGGGGGGGAATACCCGTGGTACTTGAGGCAGACGTCGTATCACTTCCAGCAGTACTTCTGGAGGGTGCCTCGGCAAAGCTTGGGTACTTGCACTGGCAAAGGCTATTGTTAGGAGGTCGGTGTAACTATTTCTATTACCTTCGCTAGTAGGCCTGTGCCGTAATTATCCCAGACTACTTTCGGGAGGTCCTATTTTTCACTTTCTCGTATTTTGGTGTTCGGTCCTAATCACCCGGAGAAGAAATACCTGAAGGCTGCTTGCTTGGTTGCATCTTAGGGATTTTTGTCGTGAGTGCTCTTTGCTCCTAGCTTGCCTAGCTTTATACTTTTTTGAGTCTAATTAATCTATTAAAGTGGTTGATCAAGCGCCTTGTCGATCAAGGAGAGTTCGGGGGTTATCTCCCGAAACTATTGAGCCTTCTTCAAGAAGGCATAGGAGTAATATAGCAGGTTAATATCACCCAGTGGTATCTGCCGCAGTGGAGAGAGATCATGCACAAGGGCTTGAAGGTTTTGTGGTTGGTTCCAGTGTTGGTTCCGAGAAGAGCGCTCTTCTCACCTCGAGAGTCTTGTTTCCGAGAGAAGAATAAGTAGAAGTAGAGGAAGTATTGTTGAGTCCCAAATCTGCATCTTTTCCATACACCTTTCTATACCTTTTTCATTCACCTGAACCTTCCCAGTTGTCAATATCATTGTATATTAATTGAAAAAGAGCATCTAAAATGGTTTTTAACTATATTTTTGTGTCTGCTGTTTGATTTAGATTTTTCTCATTTAGCTGCGGAATCTCGCCACTTTCCGCAGCTGCTACAACTTTCCGCAGCCATTTTGTGAAAATCTATGTTACAGTTGTCTTCAAGAAAAACGAGCCACATGGGCAAGTCAGAAATGATGTGGACATGGATCGTGTCCTATTGGCTCGTGCAAATTCACCTAAGGAGGCTACGGTCAAAGGTGGCCAAGTGGAAGTCAACCGTAGAGTCCCACGGTGACAGGACTCTGTTTCTCGTCACGTGGAGATTTATATGGCTGTTTTTGAATTGCGGGAGACAAATCAACACTTGTACATGGCTCCATAAGCCGAATCCAGCATCCACTTCTCATAAATTTACTCCTCAGCGCGGCCATGATCCTAGATCTTTGGACGTAATGGTTTACGTGTTTTGTATCAGCATAAACTTTAGGAAATTAGTTACATCACCTTCAGTTATAAATAATGTGTTTGCATACGCATAAGAGTTAGTTTTTTATTAGTCTCCATTAGCTTTCAGATAGCTCTGTAATGTAATTACGTTGCCACTATGCCGTAATATCACCTTTCTGTTATGACTGCATTTTAATATATAAGAAGACTCTGTTTCCAAGCGTAATTCGTACTTGAAGTCTGTTGCCAAGGCTGGTGTAGAGGGCCCCTGCACACGTTGAGGTTTTGTGCATTATTGTATAGTTCTTGTTTTATTTCTTTAAGCTCATTGTGCCATAAATCATTCACATGTGTATACATTGCATCTTTCATGGTATATATGCTTCATTTTTGTTTATAATCTTTCATGCTTTACATCTTGCTTCTGTCCATAATCTTTCATGTTTTATGTTATTGTTAACTGATCAGTGTTCTTGTTTCAGGTTATAAATAGGTAGCCCGGGCATTTGCATAACTTTTTGACTAATGACATGGAATTAATATTGTTCTACTGCTAATTTAATTTTCTTAGTTTCTGTTTAATTTCAGTACTGCTTTGTTTATTTCAGTCTTGCACATTTGTTTCAATAGTTAGATTTAGATATATCAAATTGTTCATGACATCTTCAGTTACCTTCGAAAGCCACAGCTGGACTGATGGTGAGGGATTGAATTATGAATGTGTAGTTTGATATTAGTTTACTTTCTGCAAGTTAGAAATATTAAATTGCTCATGACATCTTCAGTTACCTCCGAAAGCCACAGCTGGACTGATGGTGAGGGATTGAATTATGAATGTGTAGTTTGATATTAGTTTACTTCCTGCAAGTTAGATATATTGAATTTCTGCGATATCTTCAAGCATTCTCCGAAAGCTAAGCACTGACTGATGGTGAGGGATTGAATTATGAATATGTAGTTTGATATTAGTTTCCTTTCTGCAAGTTAGATATATTAAATTGCTCATAACATCTTCAGTTGCCTCCGAAAGCCACAGCTGGACTGATGGTGAGGGATTGAATTATGGATGTGTATTTTGATATTAGTTTACTTTCTGCAAGTTAGATATCAGGTTACTCAAGTTGTTTATGGTTACCTCCGAAAATCATAGCTGGACTAATGATGAGGGATCAAAATATAAGTTGATGTAATTTGATTTAGATTTACTTTGTTGCAACTTTTGGATTTCTTTCAGCATAGTTTCTTTTATGTTTGAACAACAGCAAGAATAATGAGTTTCATGATCAGTAGTTCATTGTTTGTTTGACTAGAGTAGTGATGCAATTTCATTTTCTTTAATTTCATTTTCTTTGAAGAATTAATTTTTTCATTGTGTGTTTTTAAAATTCTTTTGAAGTTTGGAAAATCATTAGAAAGACATTGTTGTCTTGAATATTTGTCTCCATCCTTGTTTTTTATAATTTCAAAAAAATCCAAAAAAGACAAAAAAAAAGTAAGAGATAGGTTATCTTGCACAGATAGTGCGCCACACTTCATCAGCTTACGAATCCCGGATTGAAAAATTAAATGTAGCAATTTAGGACACACTAAATTGACCAAACAAGTATCTCAGCTTTCTGAATCACTTCCATCTCCTCTTCCTCCTGATTATCCGTTTGTTGTTGAGTACATTGGACCTGAGTCAGAAAGACCAGAAAGCCCTTATCCATCTTATTCATACCTTTCGATGGCCACGACTGGGAACGTGGCTTCGGCTTTGAGTGCTGCAGGCATTCAGATTCCTGCTTCAGTAGAGGGAGGAGGCACAATTGCTATATCTTTGATTGCTTCTAGTACTGCTGTGTTTGGCTCTGGTTTCAACCAAGCACAAGATTCTCAATCTAGTCCCTTTTGTTTTGGAATGCCCACTAGTGGGATTCCTTCATTTTCCTTTTCCGCTGCTGCAACTGCGTCTACACCCATGTCTTCCATGGCTAGTGGGTCAGCTTCTTCTCAAGGGTTCCCCTTCGGAAGTGGGCATATTCCTAGTTCGAATCCTTCCTTAGGGTCTTTTCCTTTTACTTCTCAGACTCAGAGTTTTAACCCTTGGTCTGGAGGTCAGAGTTCGACTACCTTTGTTGGCGATTGATCAGGTCTCGCGGGCAAGACCCAGGTTCAGGAGTTGTGACCAACAAAGGAGTCTGCTGTAGTATAGGATTACGCTGGCATTATCACCCTACTCTGGGGAGTAGAGAGTCTCACCCGAGGCATGTCGCGACCACATGCAGAAAGGGAATAGACCAGTGGCAAGGAACAAATCCGCAACTCATTTCCATCAGTGATTAGATTGCATAAATAGAATCACATACGCAACAACATTCAAGAAGCATATAGATATTAAGCAAATGAAATTTTAACACATCTCAACCAACACACATGCATGTGAATCACACAAATAGACAGTAACCTACAATTGTATTAGCTCTTGGCCAAATCCCAGTTACATAGCTTTGTAGTGGGCTTACAGATCTGATACATATGCCTTGCGAAATAGAGATTTTACCTAAATAGACCCTAGGAACTACAGAGACCTCATCCATGCTCTGGATTCCTACTGCAGCATGTGTTTCCTCTTCTTTCATCCGGGTGACTGTTATTTATTCACCCACTGTCGCGACTGTTAGTTCTTCTTATGTCCTTCTTCAGCTGCTTCTAGCTTTTCTCTGATTATCTGTGTGTTCCGCTTGCATTCTTCTGCTGTATCTTTTCCTTATATGTAATTATGCATCTAGTTTCCTCCGCTATGTGCCTGTTCCGTCCCAACCTTGGTAGCTCCTCCGTTTGATGTGGTTGCGACTTGGTTGCGGCTGCCATGTGCCCTCGTTCCGCAACCCCAAAATCTGGTTGTTGGTTCAAATTCAAAACATTCAAAACAAGGTTTTTCAAAACAAGGGCCCCAACAGGCGCCGACCATAGTTCCTTGACTCGTCCCCGAGTCAATCACAAATTACAGTTTCTACCTCCATTTCCCTGCTTGACCCCGTGCCCTGTTCGCCCTGTGTGCTTTCATCCTGTGCTCGTTCCTGCTGTGCGCCTTCAACTTGTTCCTGTCCTTGTTGTGCGTCTTCAGGCGGCTGTTCAAACAAGGGCCCGAACACCGGGACCCTTTGGAACGCTATAGCTCGGAGCTCAGTAAAAGCCGACACTGCTTGCTGCCACCCCTAGATGAGCGAGTCTGTTTCCTTAGCGAGCTTGGTGACAGAAGCCTCCTCAATGGGTGTTGGGACAGCTCCGAACATTGTGCTAATCTAGGTCTCGGCTGCCACTGCGAGCTGTTGTATGGCCCGGGTGCTAGATTGAAGGGGTGGCCGGAGCTCACGAATGACACGTTTGGCCTCCGCCGAGAAAGACTCTATGTGTTGGAGCTGTGCCTCAAGTTCATCAGCCTGGGCGTATAATTGATCCAGCCTAGCGGGGTCAGTAGCCTCTTGAATTTCCCTTGAAACCTGCTAGAGTTGGGCTAAAATCAGCTGGGTCTTGACAGTGAGGGCCAGGGAGCATTCCTGAAGGCCCTTTAGGAGGTCATGAGCCTCTCGTGCCATGGAATGAAGTGCTTCCTGCATTTGAGATGCCTGCCCCTGCTTGGCGGCCACCTGGGCTGAATAGTCGACCTCGGGCTCGGCCGACTCAGGACGGGTCACTAACGTAGCACGAAGCTCATGATTCTCCCGATGTAATGCCTAAATGATAGTTCGGAGGTGGATAGCTTGCTCAAAGAGGCTAGCCGCAACAATTTCGAGAGGAAGCACGGGAGAATGAGGCTCTACAGATGGCCAGAACTCGAAGAACATCCGGGTGACATTGGTGATCATTGCTTCCATCTTCTCCCGTGTTGTTCGGAGTTGGTCATGCTATTCAGTAAGCGCGGAAATTTGGTGTTGCTACTCGGTACATTGCTACTGTATTCCCAAATTTAATCTTTCGACCTGCTGGGCCGCCCTTTGAATCAGTAGATACAGCTGAGCTGGATTGTCAGGCTAGAAGGTGGCAGTCCCAGAAGCGCTCTGCGCCGACATTCGCTCTGGCAACGGTTGCCCACCGGCAACTGGTCGAGTGACATGCTCAGGAGGTGAGAAGGGCATGGCCTCTGGATGTGCAGAGTCAACCATATTCAAATCTGGTAGTTCTTGCTGATCAATGTGGTTCGGTTGTGGAGGGACTATGGCCTCCGGCAGAACCTCAACAGACTCAAACCCGGTGCGCAGCTGCTGTGTGAATATATCAGTGAAAGGAGGGTGGGGTTCGACCGCTGAGTCAATCGGTGGTATGATTGGGGTAGCACCAGAGTCAACCTCAGCCCTACGGTCCCCACCCATGAGTTCCCGGATAAGGAGGTCGGACATCGTAGCCGAGGAATTCGACGGGGGGGATGAAGTGGCAGGCGGATGAACGGTGGATGGAGCGATGGACAGTGTGGTGGGGATATGTGGCAAGCGAATTTTGATGAACTCAGACGGGTCGATGAGGGGTTCCTCTTGAATCGGTACCCCGGTGCTTGGGGGCGGTGGTGGATCATCTGCAGTGAGGTCCACCACTGGACTGGCCTCGGTGGTGCGGGCCCTCTTAGCTTGAGGGGCCTCGAGTGGATCCCTAGACCCGCTTGTCTCGGCCATCGGGGTCGTGAGTGGATCAGCAGAGGTAAACAGGATAGTGGGGATGGGGGAGGTGAGCGGAGCAGTACGAGGGTGCGAAGTGGAACGAGAGAGCTGAAATTCAGAAAATAAAGGAAACGGGGTAGCACCGCTAGAAATAACCTGGGCCGCTGCATTGAGATTCCGTACCTGGGTATTGAAGTGGCGGGCGACGGGGATGAGCGGCTTGGGGATTTCTTGTGATGGCACTGCCACCGCCGTCTCGAAAGGCTATTGCACTGGTGCCATCCTGTCAAAATTGTATCTGGGGAGCTCGTCCCGCATGTGCTTTGTGACCCCCGGCCATGAATAGACTTCACGGTGGAAGGTAGCATCGTCCAACTGGAATTTCAGCGACGTCATTCGGAAGGTGTCCGCCGGAACGCAATCAGGGCAGAGGTAGGTATGCTTGTGACTTACCCCGAACCACACTTGCTCACTATAGTCGTCCAACGGGTTCATGGGCACCCGTTGCTAGCATGCCACCACATCCATCATTAGCCGGTACCACGACCGAAACGCATCCGCATTGACCAGTCTGGTACTGGGGTCATTTGAGACCTGCCATGGAGTAAATTTCATCGCGAGGGGCTGGCCCTCAGGGATCTTTGCTGGGAACCGGATGGGTGGAGTGTGCCATTTCCACATGGCAAAAGCACTAATCATATATCCATAAATAAAGGTAGTTGCGCGCTTATAATTATCCTCGCACGCATCAAATAGCTCTTTTAACAAGAAGGAACACCAATTCAGTTTGGTGCCTTGGACATAATGTTCAGCAATAGAAATGGTATCAAGAGTGCATTCGCCCTTGGTGTAATGCCTCATTGTCTTGCTGGCAATGAGGTAACAGGCGAATTGAATCTCGGGCTTGTTAATGAGGTCGATCTTGGCTGCTTTCCCCCCCTGCAAGTGCCATATTTCGTATAGAAGTCCGCATCGCCCGAATTTCATGCGCGCTTGGAGGAGGTCCGGCAGGCCATTGAGACATCTGCGCCTGTCTGCGAAAGCCCTGTGAGGCAATGAATATCTTCGGCGTGAATGGGAATTTCCTGGGTCAGCCACAAAGACCCATTCTGAATTCGGCTAAGGAGGAAGCGTGTACACTACAGAACTGGTCCAGTGGTGCCAAAGACCGGAAGATTTCTCAAGTTCATCAGGGACGAGGTTTGAAGGCCCCTGAATGCTAGTAACAGGCAACTGGCGGGGTTGCCGGCTGTAGTGCAGTAGTCCTCCATATATGCTTGCCGCTAGAGGGACAGAAATTCGGCAGCATTTGAGAGGTTGGTGTCAATCAAGGCTGCACTATCATATTTTCCCACAAGGGACTCGGTCTTGTGAATCCGAGTGTTAAGCTCTGGTTCAATGATGGCTAGGACGGCCTTCGGCATTTTGGCTCGACGCTGATAGACCTGGAGAATCTACCTTGGTCGCCTTTCCTGGTGCAATGCGTTCTGAGAATTCAATGGCTCTGGTGCAGCTGCAATTGCTAATTCGAACGGGTCTGGCATTCTCATTCTTTTGGTGTCCATGCAAGTTATCAGCACCTGGCATGATTGGAGTTGATGAGACCCCCTAACGAATTAATTCATGCTGGCATTCTGTCTACGATAATCGTGCGATAAATCACATGACAATGAGTGTTGTGACAGTTGCTAACGGTGGCATGGGGAAATGGGCGGACACAACGGCTGAGGTTACTGCGGTTGATGGCTGAATGATGACGGCGCGGTTACTGTCAAATATGGTAATTAATGATTGCAGATCTAGGCGATCCTACGGACTGACACAAGTATGTGGGTGGACTGAGCTGGACTGACGTGGAGACTAGTACGAAGCCTACAGGGATGACACGCTGGACCGGCGCCGCGCCAACCACAATCGGTTGCAGTGCGGCCCCCGTAACTGAGCGGTTATCGACACACGACCTATGAATAGAAAAGACCTCCTACGCTCATCCCGGTTGCGGGAGAGTTATTCAACTATGCTACGCTACGGGTGCTCTCGGGTGCGAGAGTTATTGATGAGAAATGAAAGGTATTTACTTCTGGTAGGGTTTCAGGCATGCACCATTCACCCACCCTGGAAGAACCGTACCGTCCAGCTGTGCCAACTGAATGGCTCTAGAATCATGAATCTCGATAACAAATTAGGGTCCCAACCAGTGCATCTGGAGCTTTCTTGGGAACTTCTGGAACCTGCTATCGTATAAAAGAACTTTTCCTCCAACCTGAAAGATTTTGTGCTTAATGTGGAGGTCGTGCCACGCTTTCTGCCGGTCTTTCTGAACCTTCTGGTGGAATTCGGCCAGAAAGCGGGCTCATCCAGTTCCTGTAATTCATGGAGGTGCTCCTAGAGGGAGGCCTCTTCCGAAAACTTCAGAGACGTGGCGGTCAACAGGCTTGGTACAATAAACTCAGCGGGGATCACAACCTCCTAGCCGTACACGAGCTAGAATGGCGTTTGGTTGGTCCAATGCTTCACCATAGTCTGATAGGCTCATAAGGCCGCTGATAGGCGCTCATCCCAATCATCCCGCAGGGCATTGCAAATCTTAGTCAAGCCTTTCTCAAGAATCTTATTGAAGGCTTCCACCGTACCATTAGCCTGCGGGTGATACGGGCTACTCTTGTGATGCTGAACCATGAAGGTGTCCAGCAGTGTCTTGACTGTGTCATTAATGAAGTGTGTACCCTGATCACTGGTTAAACTTCGCGGGCAGCCAAACCGACAAATGATGTGCTCAAAAATGAACCGGGTGGCGGTATCCGCTATGCAGTCGCGTACCGCGGCTACCTCAGCCCACCTGGTGAGGTAATCCGTGGCGGTAATGATGTACTGGGCCTTGGAGTGTCTGGTAACCGGGGCTATGGGGCCCACAAAATTGACAGCGCGCTTCTCAAACGGCCACAACACATGCACTAGGTGTAACATAAGCTCGTCCCGGTGAGAGGGTCGTCCTATCCTCTGGCAGACATCGCATCGCTTCACGTAGGCCTTACAATCAGTATGTACTATCGGCCACCACAGGCCAGCTTGGAGCACCTTTCTTGCAGTTGGTTTCGCACCCACATGCCCTCCCGCAACACCGCTATGACATTCCCACATTACCGCTTCCCGTTTGTGGTCAAGGACACATCTACACAAAACCTCATCAAGGCCCAGTTTGTATAGCTACCCTGCGATCAATTGGTAGTCGACGGCACGGATGACCAAATGCCATTTCTGAAGTGGGGTATAATCCTGAGGGCATTGCCTCGTGGTCAGATAGGCGGTAATGTCGGCCAAGTAATCTGGTACAGCTTCGACGCAGAAGAGGTCAGCGTCTGGCAACTGGTCATCAAGGGAGCCGTCATTCTCCCCCATCTCCAACCTGGATAGGTGATCAAGCCTGACATTCAACCTCTCGAGCTTGACGATTACTTCGAATGTGAATTCTTGAAATAGCAAAAGCCAACGGCAAATTTGTCCTTCCAGAACAGGCTTATTGACCAGGTACTTCAGGGCAGAGTGGTCCATGAAGAACTTGAACTTTCCCCCTAGAAGATAGTGGCAGAACTTTTGAAGAGAGTACACCATCGCCAGTGCCTCCCTCTCGGTCGTGGTGTAATTCTTCTCCGCATTGGACAGTTTGCGGCTGGCAAAGTAGACCGGGTGGTCAACGGTTGTATCGCCAGGTTGGGCCAAGACAGCCCCAAGTGCAACACTGGAAGCGTCGATATGCACATGGAACTGCTTATCCCAGTCTGGATGAACTATAATAGGCACCGATGCCAGCTTTTCCTTCAGGGTGTCCAAGGCTACCCGACACTCCTCAGTCCATTGGAAGATTGCGGACTTCGGCAGAAGCTGTTCCAACGGAGCAGTGATCCTGGCATAATTGTGGATAAACCTCCTGTAGTATCCCGTGTGCCAGAGCAACGCCCGCAACTATTTCACCATCTCGGGGGCCTCCATGTGTACGATCACCGTAACCTTGGCGGGGTCGATGCAGACCCCTTTCTTGCATACCACATGTCAAAACAACGTGCTGAACGGAACGGCAAAAATACATTTCTTTAAGTTCAAGGAAATCTGTAGCTGGCGACACCGATCAAACATGACCCACAACAGGGTAGCGTGTTTCTTTAATAAACTGTAGATAGTCCAATCATCCATGTAGACTTCCAGGAAATTGTGAATGTACTCCTGGAAGGCGGCGATGACAATCCGAGAAAACACGGCTGGAGCGTTCTTCAAGCCAAACGGCATGACGTGGTATGCAAACGACCCCCATTCGGTGGTGAATGTGGTCTTATCCTTATCTTCTTCCACAATATGCACCTGATGGTAGCCCGAAAAGCCATCAGTGAAAGAGTAGGCCTCGTTCCCCGCAACATGGTCCAACACTTCGTCGCTGAAAGGGGTAGGAAACGGATCATGAATGTAGGCATTGTTCAGACTGCGATAGTCGACACAAAGCCGTATCTCCACCTTGTCCTTCTTATTCTGGATGATGATAGGGCTCACCCACTCTGCTTCCTCCATGGGAAAGATTAGACCCGCGGCCAGCATCTTATCGATTTCCATCTTAACCTTCTCTTTAACCTGCGGGTTCAGCCGGTAGGGTCGGTGCTTCACAGGCCTGGCACCCGGTTTCAACACGATGCGCATTTCGCCAAGGTCGCTTCTGACGCCCTTCAGATCTGTGACCGACGAAGGGAACAAGTCCTCATATTCCTGGAGGAGGCTGAAAATCTCCTTGGTCATCTCCTCGTCCCAGTAATCACCCACTGCAGCCAACTTAGGCTTCTGCTCCGTACCGATGTTTAGCTTCTTTGTCTTCAGCGGTCGTAAATGGATCCCTTCGGTGGCCGGCTCTTCGTTAATGTTCCGCTCGCCTTCCTTCTCTTCGAAATATAGGTGCCTCAGGTCCTCCAAACCATTGTTGTCCGGATCGTCGTCAATCCTTTGGCAAACCAACTCTTGCACGGCCTCGGGACAGGCGGGCAGCGCACAACCGTCAGTCTGCGGATCGCGGAAAAACAGTACCGCCCTGATAGCATGCAATGCCTGAGATTCCAACTCTGTGTCTCCCGTGAAAGAGAAGAACCGTGCAAATTTGCTTGCAACTTCCGTCCAAGAACTAGTCCCTCGTTTCTATTCTTCCTCCAAGTACCATGCGTGGGGAATGGTGTCTAAAGAGTGGACAAACCGATGAACCCACAGCTCTTCCGGGTATCCTATACTTCGCCACTGCTCCTCACAGGTCCGCAAGTGGTCCTGCGGATTAGAAGTCCCAGAGTACCGCTGCATGCTTCGAGGGTCTTCGTCTTCTTTGAACCGCGCCCGCAACGCGTCCGCTACACTATTCCACCATGACAAGGTATTGCAGTGATTTTTCCACCAGCGGGCGGCTGTAGACTGTAATGCGACGTCCAAAAGGGGTAGTCTGCTCTGTTCTGGTACGATGTCCTCAACCTTGGTAATAAAAGTGTTGACAGCTTGCATGTTTGACAGGGTGGGGTATTCTCTGAACTCAGCACCAATCCAACTGACGCGGCCAACATGAGCACATCTCTGCATGCTGGTCTCATACCACCCTGTTGCCAGTATTCCCACACGAGTTCGGATCCCAGCTCCGAGCTCTGGACACTCTGCCAACTGACAGAGCCAGTTTCGGTCGGGTTAATGTAGTCTTCCCGCTTCCCTGCAGTAATCTTGTAGAGGTGGTCCATCATTTGAGCATCCTCTCGGTTATCCACCGTCTCGGTATACCTCGGGCCTTAATATGGGTCGAGAGGCTGAGTGACCCGGACCTCCACATCTTCAAAGGTCATCAGCTCCTTTTTAAGGTCGATGATAGCATAATTCTCAAAAGCCCAATCAATGCCTAACAGGGCGGGGTAAGGATCCTTGTCTCCCATAATATCAATAACCTCAAAATCGGTGTACGTATTTACCCCCGCAATGTCGACCTTGACACCTTCGAGTTGGCCAATCGGCAAAATGCAGTACTGGTTCGCCATTCTGAGTTGAATGGGCGAGTAGGCTAGCCGTGGCTTTCCGAGAGCCTCCCACGTCTTGCGCGACAGGATGTTGACGTCAGACCCTAAATCAAGCATGGTGTCGCTGATTTGGAATCCCCCAACCTACGTATTGAGCCAGAACTCTTTACCTATTTGTTGCTTATTTCACTTGATGCGCTGCACCAATTGGGGGGCTGTGTCCACTGGTTCCCCCAATCCTGTCCTCCCCTGCAGTGCCCCTTCCAAAGTACACTTGAGCTACTGCTGCAAAGCAGCACTGTCAACAATCTTGAGGAATAGCTGGAGCCACTCTTCAATCAGGGTTCCTGGGGCATGTTGTGGCCCAGGATCTGTCGGCAGGTGTGCCTCCAGGTCTCCCACTCCGCGCAGCTGAGCAAATGCCTCAACCACCTCCTGAAAATACTTCTTCTGTGCCTCGGGTATGATTACCCGATGCGGGGAGGCTGGCCTTGCAACTGGTGTCGACTCCTTTCCCCGAGCATCCTCCCCCGTTTTCTTACCGCCCCTCGTCACAATAGCAATGTTCTGCATGGCCGGAGTTGAGGCCACCCGCAGCTCGACGTTTACCAAGTTCGTGCCCCTCTACCGTGCACATTCTTCCCACTTTTTGATGAGCTTGGGACAGTCTTCTGTCGCATGGGTGTTTACGTGGCACTGGGAACACCATGGACGGTGAGGGAGGGGACATTCGCGAGCCACATGGCCCTCCTGGTCACAGATATAGCATTTCACTGGCCCGCGTCCCCCAGCGCGGCCTCCGCGCGCCCCGCCCCCTCTTCCTCTAGGAGCCTCATTCACCCTATAAGAGGGTTGGTCCAACCGGTCTGCGAGTGCATCGAGAGCCCGACATTGCTCAGTGTTGTGAATCGTGGAAGCGCAAAACTCACAATATACGTTGTTTGGCACGTTGGAATACTTCTGTAGGATCGGGCACATCCAAGGTGGATGTCCCACCGTCTGGCAAATCTCACAATACTCCGTGGCAGTTGGGTTGAGCTGGGAGGGGAACCCCGCATACGGATGTTATGGCTGCTATACCCTCTGCGGATTCAGCACTGCGCCAACCCCCCGTGGGTGGCCCCCCTTGAATTGCCGTGACCGAGGGTCCCACCCCCGTGCCACGTAACTAAGGACACTCCGTTGCGACATGGCCTTCGACCAGGCAATGAGTACACCAAACGTTTGGCCTGGCTGGTCTGACTGGCTGTATCTCCCTGAGCTTTTCAGTCAAGATAGCTATCTAATGCTACAATCCCACCAAGGAGGGATCCTATGGGGCTGGCCCTCCCTGATATTCCTGAGGGTAGCCTGCCATGGCCTCGATCTTCATGGCCTGCTCCAAAGCGTCATGCAGATTGTCAATCTTCTGTTGGGTGAGGGGGGTTTGTGTCAAGGGAAGAAAAGCCTTGATGAACCAGTCCCTCTGATGGTTCGGATCGATCGGGTAACTGAGTTTCCTGATCGCGTCCTTGAATCGCCGCATTAGCTGCCATGCGGTTTCTCCTTCCTTCTGTTTAATTTCCCAGAGCTCGGACAGACCCTGTTGGTCTATCTGGGGAAGCTTAAATTCCTGGACAAAATCTCGCTTCACGTCCGCAATAACGGGATTCGGGTGCGCCTCGGACCACTTGATGAACCATCGCAGAGCCCTCTCTCTGAGCGTGGTTTGGAACTCTATTATTTTCCCTGCGTCCGGCATCTGCTGAGCCCTCCAAATGGCTTCGCACAGATACCAGTGTTTCTCTACATCATCACTACGCCGGCCCGAGAACTCGGGATACCGGGTAAAAGACCCAGACATGTTTACTTGCGGTAATTTGACCAGGATAAATCCTCCAGGTCCTGGTTGTGCGACTGTTCCGCTTGGGAATGCAATACTACTAGCGCTGCTGCTACTAATGGGTGTCACCGTCGACACTGAACTACTGTGCAATTGACTAAATGCTTTAAATTTAATGAAAATATTACTCAAAGGTTGATAAAGTACGAGGGGAAGGTAGGTATCCTGGCCAGGCAGATTGGGGGGAGTATGGCAGCCTAGAGAACTGAATGCCATCCGCTCTTGAAACAGCTGCTGCATCACAACGTACCATTCGCCATCGGAACTTCCCTCGGGCTACATACCTTCATCATCTTTGTCAGTCACCATCTCTCTTGCTCACTTGGTGGGGCTCCCATGCACCCATCGCACTCCCACAGCGGTCCCTTCTCATCCCTGGGTATCCACGTCCATACTTCCTACCATCTAAGGCGCCTCCTTTTGATTCTTCCTCTCGATCTCCCGTCTTTTCAAATCTCGCATCACCCTTCTCCGCCACCTATCAGCAATCTGTGCCTGCCGATGTGCACGTTGCTCCCTCAACGTCCCTGCAGCCTTAGCATCCATTCCCCCCTCCCTACATCACACTCTACGTAGCATCAGTCCCTTCAACCCTTCCCCCAGCACCGGTTGTTTACGCTTCCATACTCGTCTTATGGAATTCTATCAACCCTTTATCCACCATCAAAGCTTTAATCCACAGCAGAATCTCCTTGAACAACTTCCCCCTGAGCCCAGAGTGGAAGATACCCTCGGCCTTCGAGAAGGATTGATAGCACTTAGCAGCAAACTCCACAATTTATCCTTCCAACGTGGTCTCCACCCAAAAATCCACCGCGCGGGTCAACTCAGTGTTCAACCGATGCAGAGCCGCCAAGTATCCGTGCGCCCACCTGCGGTTTATCTTCCGCGAACCATCTCGAGGCACCTTCGTCTGTAACCTCCGCAACCAATTGTAAAGGTTGGTAGGGAAATTTCCCCAGAAAATTTCGTACGTATCACCGGCTAAATCTGAGAAAAGGACGAGTTCCTTGATCGCTGCCTCCCCTTTTTGAGTCAACTCCGCTTGCTGAGCAATGAAATAGTCTAAATGATTATCTCACAATCACCGTATATCCCCTTCGAAGATCCGCGATACCATGGTCTAGATCCCCTCATATCATGCGTGTCCCGGCAATGGAACCATTTGTTGGCGATTGATCAGGTCTCGCGGGCAAGACCCAGGTTCAAGAGTTGTGGCCAACAAAGGAGTCCGCTGTAGTCTAGGATTATGCCGGCATTATCACCCTAATCTGGGGAGTAGAGAGTCTCACCCGAGGTGTGCCATGACCACATGCAGAAAGGGAATAGACCAGTGGCAAGGAAAATATCCGCAACTCATTTCCATCAGTGATTAGATTGCATAGATAGAATCACATACGCAACAGAATTCAAGAAGCATATATATATTAAGAAAATGAAATTTTAATGCATCTCAACCAACACACATGCATGTAAATCACACAACCTACAATTGTATTAGCTCTTGGCCAAATCCCAGTTACATAGCTTTGCAGTGGGCTTACAGATCTTATACATATGCCTTGCGGAACAGAGATTTACATCAATAGACCCTAGGAACTACAGAGACCTCATCCATGCTCTGGATTCCTGCTGTAGCATGCGTTTCCTCTCCTTAGTCACTCTCTTCTATCTTATGCAATGGAATCATCTCTTCTTTCATCCGGGTGACTGATATTTATTCACCCGCTGTCGCAACTGTTAGTTCTTCTTATGTCCTTCTTCAGCTGCTTCTAGCTTTTCTCTGATTATCTATGTGTTCCGCTTGTGTTCTTCTATTGTATCTTTTCCTTTTCTGTACTTATGCATCTAGTTTCCTCTGCTATGTGCCTGTTCCGTCGCAACCTTGGTAGCTTCGCCGTTTGATGTGGTTGCGACTTGGTTGCGACTGCCATGTGCCCTCATTCCGCAACCCCAAAATCTGGCCGTTGGTTCAAATTCAAAACATTCAAAACAAGGTTTTTCAAAACAAGGGCCCCAACAACCTTTACAGGTTGGAACCCTGTATTTACAGCAGTGGGGGCAGGGAATCATTTTCTCGCTGGTCAACAAGGGAATGCTTCTTTCCCTTCGTCGAGTGCTTATCAGAATTTTTCCCCTCTTTCTAATGCTTGGAACCCCTATCAGGGGGTTTCCTCTTCATTTATTACTTCGAGGGGGGGAACTGGTCTGGTCTTTGGTAACTCTACGTTGGGAGGGGATCCTTCTCCAAATGCTGGGTCCTATGGCCCAACATTTTATACGAGTTATTTTTGGCAACCTGGTGCCTCATCAAATCCAGGTTATTCTTTTCAGAATGTTTGGAATTCATCCCATCAAGGATGGAATCCTCAAGCTCCTCCTGGTTTACCTTTTCTGGCAACGTTGAACTTGCGAGATTTGTTGAAATTGATGAATGATCTGATCTGATATAGTCCGGGGTGGCCTCCGATTCCTACCAAAATACCTTTAGACATTCCAAAGTTTGAAGGCAAGAACGGTGAGGACCCTGCTGATCATATCACCACTTTCCATTTATGGTGTTCATCTAACTCCCTGATCGACGATTCGATTAGGTTGAGGTTGTTTCAACGCACATTGACTGGAAATGCTTCCAAGTGGTATATTGAGTTAACTGGGGGCAGTTTTGCTACTTTTGGAGATCTGGATACTATATTTCTAAATCATTTCCAATTGCCCGTCCGTTATGATTGTTGAGCTCCAAAAATGTTCTTTCTTCCACCACATTCCACTTCATTTCTTTTATCCAATAATAATCCCAGGCTCAAATGATCAATGAAATTAGTTAAAATTGCTTTAAGAATGAATATCGTGGCTAACTTGCTATGTTTTTATGATTTTTTCATTGTAGTACTTCTTGAACTGAAACTAGCTACAGAATGTAGACATTCTATAGCTAGTTGCCAATTCTCTAGCCATCTTCATGTTTAAGCACGTTCCAGATGTCCTCTCAAGGAAAGCCACACATGTTCATATTCCACGTCATGCCCTCAGCATTTTTTTCTCTCCATGAAGATCGAACGGAATTCTGTACGTGGTTATGCACGTGAGAACTCAAGCTAGGAGATAGACTCCTAATAGGACAAGGACAGTCCAGATGTCCTTTTTCATATTAGAGTTCTAGTTCGATTTTAATATGGAAAGACAGTAATCCTTGTATTATCTCAAGTTTTGTTATGTAAATTTTCTATAAATATGCTCGTGAAACCGAGAGACAAAAGGTTAGATTTTGGTTAGATTTTATGGTTGACTGCTAGATCTTTGAAGTCCGAGAATACTCTGTTTTGAGGTGATTCCTCTTTAATGAAATAAGCAGCATTTCCTTGAACGTGTTGAGTCGATTTTGAACTAGATTTCGTGCTACTCTGGTGGTAGAGGGCCCCTGCCTCCTGAGCGGCCTTGTTTATGCAGTAGATAAGTATTTTAGTCTCGCTTTTATTTCTAGTTTAAGTATATTTATGAAGCTTATGTTCATATTTGTTTATATTTACTATCACAGCCAAACTTACTCTAATCAACTCTTCCAAAATATCATTATGAAGAATAAGGCATAACTGTGGTATTGTAGGTTTTAGTTGCTAGTTTACACTAAGTGGCATAGCCAATCTTACTCTTACAAAGCTCTTCCAAAATATCATAACAACGAGTAAGAGGTAGCTGTGGTGTCTTAGATTTTAGTTGTATTTTCTTTCAGTCTTGTGTTTATGTTCAAATTGCACTGAATGATACAACCATACTTTTTCTCACAAACTCTTCCAAAACATCATTCATACTGAACGAGATGGACTGTATAATTCCTTAGGTTAGTTGCATGTTAACTTATTTATAGCACTCCGGAGGTAGAATGCATGTGGTTCAGCTCTGTCATTTCATTTCCAGTTTGATAATGGCTTTTCAGTCTAACATTGTTCACTATACTACAAATAGATTAGTGGCACTCTAGTTTAGTTTTAGCTCACTATATTAGTATTCCAGTCTAGTTGTCATCCATTGCATTTTTAAATTATATTAGTTGTTAAATTCAAATACCACGGTCTTCATTATTTACAAAACTTCTTTTTTTCCAACCTAATATTAATACATAATCATTTGGACAGGAGTTGGTATCAGTCTAAGACCTTGAGTATTTTGCAACCTTTTTACCATTTCACAAACAAGCCTTTTCTCAAAGACTATTTTAAAAAGAGAAAGCTATAACTTCTGAGTAAGACCTAGTGGTCTTAAATTGAGTTGCAGAACAGAATTTGAAGCTAGTTTAGAATAGAAATCTTATGATGCTACAAATGTTATTTTCAAAATATATCCCAATAGATCTTTAAACATGGATGAGATGTTGTAACATTGTAAGTTGATTGTTTGATTGTTTAGTTAGGAGAACTTCATTTACACTTAGCTTGCCCAC
Source organism: Pinus albicaulis (assembly GCA_034641835.2). Lineage (NCBI taxonomy): Eukaryota > Viridiplantae > Streptophyta > Pinopsida > Pinales > Pinaceae > Pinus > Pinus albicaulis. The sequence goes on from CM076578.1 coordinate 1,280,096,693, forward strand.
TTCTCAAGCTCTTCCAAAATATCTTTAATGAATAAATTGGACAAGTTTAAGCTCATGTTGTGATTTATTTCCTTGAAATCATTATCAAGCTTTGTATTTGTTGTTTGTTAGCCATAGTTAGGCTTTGTTTTGTTTCAGTATTTGCATTTGTCATTTGCCAACCATAATTTAGGCTTCACTCTGTTTTTAACAAATAGCTTCTTCTCACCAGCATTTAGTTCTTTCCCTTGTGAACATAAAACCATTAAAAAAAAAAACCAAAAACATCATAAAAGCACTAGACACAACGTAGTGAGAAACAAATACCTAGGCACATATAGTGCACCACACTTCAACAGTTTACCAACCCTGGTTGACAATTAATGAACTCAATTTAGGAGACTAGGTTGAGCACAAACATTTTGGCGCCGTTGTCGGGGAAGTGTAACTAGGTAGCCTTGTTTATTAACTCTCAAAAACAATTATATGCATAGAGAGAGAGACTCAAGGGGTAGATTCATAAGAATTAGCAGCAGAAGCTTGATCCCTAGAACACCAATTGTTTCATCTAGACCAAGAACCAGTACACCTCCAACTCAGACCCACAATCCATCCTTTACTGATCCTAGACTCCCAGAGGACTTAAGATCAGATATTTCATTAGAAATACCTTCCACTGAACCTGCCTTAGAAGAAGATTCAGGGACCTCTGTTAGAGACACAAACTTTTCCACTTCCACAGAAGAATAAACTATGGCAGAAGAAGGGGGAGGAGGAGTCTTTAATGGAGAACACACATTATTTGGAGGGGGTAGAGGTAGAGGTAGAGGAGAAGGAGGTAGAGGTGCAGAAGGAGAAGGAGGTAGAGGAAGAGGTAGAAGAGATATGGGAAGCTCTTTTGGGTTTCCTATAGTCGATGAAGAAACCAATACAACCATGAAAAAAATTTCACCCTCTGTCCTTCCAAACTTCTATGAACTTAAAACTGAAGATCCTTAAACCTTCCTATTTGAATTTGAAGTCCTATGTAGAACTTATGACTACTTACAAGATTCTCAAAAACTTAAACCATTTCCTTCAACATTGAAAGGAGCAACATTGAAGTGGTTTATGAGTTTGATCAACAGTTCTATTAGGACATGGGAAGACATGAAACAATCATTTCTAGAGAGGTATTTGGATTATTGTATGCCATTCAATCATAAGGAGGAAGTGTTTAAAATTTTACAAAAATAATATGAAAACTTGGAAGATTTGTTGGAGAGATTTCATTACAACATCAAAAGAGAAAAAATGGAAAACTTAGATCAAGACACCTTAAAAGCTCTCTTGTTGAAAACAATTAGGGATGAATAGTTGGATATCCTTAACATGATGGGAAAATGGGATATATCTTAGCTCACATTACCTGAAATAGCTGAGTTATGTATCAACCTTTCAAGAGGGAAATCTAAAACTGTAAAAGGTCCAAGAGATCTTGCTCTTGCAAGGGTAAGCAAGTCTGCTTCTAGGACAGTAAGTAGGGAAGAGATAGGGAATATGCTTGATGAATTCAAATCTGACATCTTAGGGAGTCTTAGTGAACAAATAGACACCCTTAAGTTACAAAACAAGCAAAAAGATGACTCTGATGCCCTAGCAATCTTTTGTCCCAGATGTAGAAAGAAGCATGCCCTGAGAGAATGTCCTTTGGATGCAAAAATTGTAGAGACCTGTGTCATTTGTTCAGAAAAACATGAGACCAAGAGTTTTCCTTCACTTCCTGGTCTTAAAGTTGTCTTTCAAGAAGAAATTCCTACAAGTGCCACAGAATCTCTCAATTTTGTCTCTAGAAGGCCTTGGCAAGGACCCCAAACACAAGGATTTCATGATCAAATGTATAATCAACCTCCACCAAATTGGAATTCTTGGCAGCAACCTTGGTCCCAATTTCAAAATCAATCTCAAGCTTGGGCACAAGGGGCACAAAATCCTTATGGAAGATACTCTAAATACTATCAATATCCACCATCTTATCCACTATATCCACATTTTCCTCAACAACAAAATCCTCAACAAAATCCTCAAAATCCACAACATCAAAATCAACCACTTCCATTACCATTTCCTCAAAATTCAAATCAGTTGCCTGCTCAACCCATACCAAACCCCAACAATAAAAATCCTCAGAATACATATATGATAGAAGGCCAACAGTTTCCAACTTATTTAATTACTCCTCTAGACCTTAGTGATGTTCAACTTAGGTCTGGAAGAATACTTGAAAAGAGGAAACCTTCTGTGATTATACAAGAACAAGACAACTCTAAGGAAGATTCTCTATGAGAAAATAAAAGTCTTGAAGAAGACACATATTTTCAGGACCCAAACATTGAAAAATCAAAACAAAAAGAACCAATAATTTCAACTCCTGTATTAGAGCAGCCATCAACATCCACTCCTACACCTCCCTTTCCAGAAAGATTACAAATTGATAGAGGTGTAGAGAAACAAATTATGGTGCCTAATTATGATTTCCTAGATGAGCTAAGAAATGTTTGCATCAATATTCCATTATTACAAGCCATCAAGGAAATCCCAATTCTAGCAAAAACAATAAAGGAGTTGAGCATGAAGAAAACAAGAAAAAGAATAAGAGAGACAAAGAAAATTCAACTGGCAGGAAAAATAGCAGACATTATGATGGGTAAGATTTCTATTCCAAAGTATCTAGACCCAGGAAATCCAGTTGTTAAAATTCACATCAATGGAATTGAGATCCAAAACACACTTATTGATTTAGGAGCAGCAATCAATATTATGAGTAGACAAATCATGGATAAACCGAAACTTCCTAATCTTCTTTTTACACCCACATTATTACAATTAGTAGACAGATCTGTGATCAAACCTGATGGGGTAATAGAAGACATTCCAGTGTCCCTAGATTCTTGGGAGTATCCTGTGGATTTTATGATCCTAACTCCTAAGAATAATCTAGGAGGGCATCCTATTATATTAGGAAGACCTTGGTTAGCTACAACTGATGCTTTCATTAGTTGTAGATCCGGTGATATGTACATATCTGATGGTAGTTCAACTAAGAAATTCACTTTGTATCCTCCAGCAAGGACAATTACAGATTTAGATGATACTCAATGGATAGAGGATGAAGAAGACTTACAACCTCTCTTCACAATTTCAGAAATTAGTGAAGATAGTCAAATTCTGAATACTTTAGAAAACTTTGAATCCTCTTCAGAACATAAACATGACCAATTTCAAGAAGAATCCAACATTGAGTTTTTGTCATCAAGACATATGTCTCTTCATTCTATGGATAAATCTGGCAGCTCTACAAGTGAGATATTTCCAGGCAAAACTTTAAACATAAACAAGAACCTAGAAAAATCTCAACAAGATGAGTTAGTCAAGATATTACAGAGACATTCTTCTGCATATGCATGGGAGTACACTGATATGAAAGGGATAAGTCATAAGACTTGCACTCATCACATCTACATAGAGGGAAATTGTAAACCAATCAGACAACCTCAAAGAAGGATGAATCCAAATCTTAGGGAGATTGTTAAAGAAGAATTGCAGAAATTGTTGAATGTCAAATTTATCTATCCTATTTCAGATAGTCAGTGGGTTTCTCCTTTGGTAATTGTACCAAATAAAAATGGTAAATGGAGGGTATTTATTGACTACCGAGAATTAAACAAAGCTACTCTGAAGGATCATTTCCCTTTACCTTTCATCGATCAGGTGTTAGATACCTTAGCTGGAAAAAAGTACTTTTCATTTATAGATGGGTTTAGTGGTTATAATCAAATTCAAGTAGCACTTGAGGACCAAGACAAAACCACATTTACCTGTCCTTGGGGTACTTATGCTTACCGAGTATTTCCATTTGGATTATGTAATGCACCTGCAACATTTCAAAGGGCAGTATTAGGAATTTTTTCAGATCTAATACATGATTGTGTAGAGGTATATATGGATGATTTCACAGTCTATGGAAACACATTTGAAGAAGCTTTAGAAAAATTGGAAAAAGTTTTAAAGAGATGTTAAGAATCAAATCTGTCACTTAGTCATGAGAAATGTTTCATGATGTTTACTGAAGGTATTGTTTTGGGGCATCATATTTCAGGGGATGGGATTATTGTTGATGAGTCAAAAGTTGAAGTCATCTCTAACTTATCTATTCTAAGTTGTCAAAAATATGTTAGGAGATTTGTAGGATTTACAGGATATTATCAGAGGTTTATAGAAAACTTCAGCAAGATAGCATCTCCACTCTTTAAATTGCTTACTAAAGACTGTGAATTCAAATGGAATTCTTATTGCTAGTTAGCTTTTGAGACCATGAAAACAAAAATTTCTGAAGCACCTATTTTAAGGGGACCTAACTAGAAGTTACTTTTTCATATTTCAACAGATGCCTCAGATACAGCTCTAGGAGCAGTATTGGGACAAAAAGACCTGATTCCTTATGCCATCTACTATACCAATAAAAATTTGACTCCTACAGAGTTAAACTATACTATAACTAAAAAAAAGTTTTTAGTTGTTGTCCATGCCATAAACAAATTTAGACACTATATAACAGGCTATGAAACTTTTGTTCACATAGATCATTCTGCAATTAGATACTTAATGAACAAATCAATTACTAATGGTAGAGTTATAAGATGGTTATTGCTTTTACAAGAATTCAACATTACCATTCTAGATAGGCCCGGAAAACAAAACACAGTAGCTGATTTCCTATCTAGACTCCAAAACATTAAAGATGACACTCCAGTTGAAGATCAATTTCCTGATGAATATCTTTTTGCAATTTCTACTCAGACTCCTTGGTTTGCTGACATTGCTAATTATTTAGTTTCAGGGAAATTTCCTTCAATAATGAATGTAAGAGAGAAAAGAAAAATCATTTATGACAGTGCAAAATATTCATGGGTTGCTAATGAGTTGTACAGGACAGGTCCAGATTTTATCATTAGGAGATGTGTTTGGGAAGATGAGATGCCTGAGATTCTCAAAGCATGTCATGATGAACCTTGTGGCGGACACTTTGCTGATAAGAGGACAGCCTATAAGATCCTTCATTTAGGATATTATTGGTCATCCTTGTTTAAAGATGCTAAAGAGTATGTCAAAAGGTGTGACAGTTGCCAAAGGGTAGGGAAACCTTCTCCTTCAGGTGAGATGCCATTACAACCTCAGGTACATATTGAACCTTTTGAAAAATGGGCTCTGGATTTTGTAGGACCTATTAGTCCTCCATCAAGACAAAAGAGATATATATTAGTTTTCACTGATTATGTTACCAAATGGGTAGAGGCCAAGCCATTACTTTTTGCTAATGAAGCATCCGTAGTTAATTTTCTTTTTGAGGATATTTTTACTCGTTTTGGTGTCCCAAGGGAAATTGTTACAGATCAAGGAGCTCAATTCACATCAAGGCTAGTGGAACAAATGATGGAGAGGTACAAAATTAGACACAGAAAATATACTCCCTATCATCCACAAGAAAATGGTCAAGTGGAATCTACTAATAAGGTTATTGAACGGATCCTAACAAAGACTGTCCATTTACGTAGAAATGATTGGGTAGATAGGCTTCATGAAGCCTTGTGGGCCTATAGAACTACATGGAGAAGCACAACAAACCATACTCCTTATGAACTTGTTTATGGAAAGCAAGTTTTGTTTCCCATAGAGTTCCAGATTCAAACTTTCAAAATGGAAATTCAGCTAGGACTTGATCTATCAAAGGCACAAAAACACAGATTGGAGCATATTAATGAATTGGGTGAGATCAGACAAGATGCAGTTCAGAAAACCAGTATAGTCCAACAGCAGAGGGCTAGATGGCATGACAAGTACATCAAGGAAAAGAAGTTCAAAGAAGGTGACTGGGCTCTCTTGTTTGATTCAAAGTTCAAGGATTTCCAAGGTAAATTTCAAACACATTGGCTTGGGCCTTATGAAATTGTGAGAATTTTTTACAACGGAGCAATAAAAATCAGGACAATAGATGAAGAAGAGGTTACTTTTCTTGTGAATGGTCATAGATTGAAGCTATATCACAAACCACTCTCAAGAGAAGAATTTGTCAAGAAGTTCCAGGAAAACAGTGATGTGAAGTTAATGAAGAAGAATCTTTCTTCTTCATCAACTTAATTGAATTTTCTGAAGTCAGACATATATATATATATATATAAAATAAAAAAAGTATAGACATGAAAACCAATCACTGATTGGCATGTTTATACAGAAAAGATGGAGTGAAAATCAGAATCTTTCTGACACTCTAACTTTTCCATTTTTTTTTTTTTTACAAGCAGATGTTACAAAATCATAAGTGCAGATCCATTTCACTTATGATCCATCTCATTTCACTTCATCTCATTCCATACTTTATTCATTTCATTCCATTCATTCATATCATATCTTATTCCATTCATTCATCCACACTTCATCCACTTCACTTCATGGTTGACTTCATTTCCATTTCAGATCTTTCAGTTTGATCTCCTTTCTGCAATTGAAAAATACACAACAGAAAATTGCAGGGTACTTTTTCACTTCATTTCATAAGTTGTGATCCATCCCACTCCATTATTCACTTCATACATATCCCATTATACCATATTTTATCATCCATCTTCACTCATTCCATACAACATTCCACTTACATTCCAAACCATTCCATTCCATGTTTCAAGTTCTCTACAGAAACATTCTGCAATCAAACAGACATTCTGCAGCTAATCAAACTTTCTGCAGCCAGACAGACATTCTACAGCTACAGATCCTGAAGGCACTGACCAGCAATCATTTGATTTGCAACAAAATTATCTTGCATATCCATGAACAAGTCAAGATCAAGAAGGTTATGAAGACTCAAAAATTAATGATTTTTAGGAGAAAACAAAGCATATGAAGATCACAAGAAAAATCAAAGCAAAGGAAAAGGTATGAAGTGATTATAATGACATATCATGAAAAATTTTAGTATAGTTTAGCTATGAATAATTCAAAAAGTTGTTTTGATTAATTTTATTGATCATGCCGAACAAACCTCCCGCAAAACTTTGGATAAAAATCCTTCTATGTCGCCATTTCAAAACCCATATCCGATCATCATTTAAAAATCTAAACAGTTAAAGTGCTGAAGTGATTGGATTAATCACGTCACTAAGCATTTAATGATGATTTTTGAATTTGTTATAAAATATCTCCGCGGTCTTTTCACTCATTGATTCGTTTTCTTCACCTCACCTCATTAATTCATTCCGTAACCATTCCATATCACTCCTTCCCGCAGCCGACTCTTAACCATTTCATTCTGTAAAACAGAGGTATCTCTGTAACAACCATTGTCACCGTGAAACAAAAGAAACATTTGAGGAGCAAAGACAACTTGTTAACGACCATTCTCACCGTGAGCAGAAGGCTGGTAAATTGAAGTTTGAAGAAGAATTATGGGCCTCATCGTGAGAACAGAACCAGTTGACACTAAATACTTGGAAGGCTATCCCCAAATCTGAGAAATTTTACAACAAGCAGGATGGTTGCACTTCCTTGAAAAATTCAGTGGCTTCCACAAAGAGGTTACTATAACTTTTGCAAGATCTTTTAATGGAGCCGAGGTTGAGGTTGGAGATATTAAATTCACTGTCATAGAGGCTTTTATTGCAGAAGCAACAGGACTGCCTAGACAAGGAGAAAGGTGGTTTAAGAATAGAGAATTTCATAATGAAGCATGGAAACAGATACTCAAGTCATCAGGTATGGATGTCACTGTTTTTAAAAAGGGTATCCCTAGTTCTGCATTAAAGAACAAATGGAGAAACATGTTGCTTATCCTACAAAAATTCATCACTTGTGAAGGTAGATATGGTACTTTCTATGCTTACCATATTAGGTTGATAATGCATTTCCTAGAAGAAGAACTTAATTTGCCCTATTTCTTGCTTCAAAGTTTAAAGAAAATGGCTTCAAGTGTCCAAAAGAGAATCCAATTTCTGGAGACAACCTTATACCACCATGGTTTAGTCAAGATTTTGATTGAACATCATTTGAGCAAAATAGGGGATAATTGGGATAACTTCTTGGTGAGAAATCACTTTGAGGAACCAAAGGAACCTCCACCTGAACATGAACCTACAAAAAGAAGTAGAAGATGGAGACCCTCCAAAACTGAAATTGGTAAAACAATACAAGAAAGTAGTGAAGAAATGATCTCTGAAAAATTAGTTCAGATTACGAAACAACTTAAGAAAAAGAGAATCGTAAGAAGAGTTGCCAGAGAAAAAGGAGAAGGGCCATCTCAACTGAGGATGAGCCACAGACTGAGGGGCATACTAAAGAAAAAAAAAGTTAAAGAAACTGGGGTTATAAACATAGAAGACGAAGAAATAGCTACTAAGGAGGATTTTGATGAAGAAGTTTCAGAAATTGATCCTGCACAGCAAGAAATTTACAACTATGTTGAAACATTGGAGAGGAAAGCTTCAGAGAGTAGAGACAGAACCCCTAGTCCTCCACTATCCGAAATAGATGTGCTAAGAAGAGATAGGTATGAGCTGGAAGTACTTAATAAACATATCATGACTGAGAATGATATTCTGAGGGAACAAGTTAAACTAAAAACTAGTATGAACTCAACCCTGTCTCTACAAATGCACAAAGTGGAAAAGGCTAATGAAAAGTTGAAAAAAGGAACAAAAATTTAATCAGGGCACTTGCCAATTTAAGGTTCAAGTTAGTCATCAGGAAGCCCAGAAGGCCTTTAACTACCAGACAAAGCAGAAGAAGAGGATTGGATGTGCTTGCGGAGGTCTCTGAGTTCATGGAATAGTTGCATGAGGACATGCAAGAATCTAGCAGTGGGGGTATGTTGAGCTCCATAAATGTTCTTTCTTCCACCACATTCCACTCCATTTCTTTTATCCAATAATAATCCCAGGCTCAAATGATCAATGAAATTAGTTAAAATTGCTTTAAGAATGAATATCGTGGCTAACTTGCTATGTTTTTATGATTTTGTCATTATAGTACTTCTTGAACTGAAACTAGCTATAGAATGCAGACATTATGTAGCTAGCTGCCAATTCTGTAGCCATATTCATGTTTAAGCAGGTTCCAGATGTCCTCTCAGGGAAAGCCACACACGGTCGTATTCCACGTCATGCCCTCAGCATTTGTCGCTCTCCATGAAGATCGAATGGAATTCTGTACGTGGTTATGCACGTGAGAACTCAAGCTAGGAGATAGACTCCTAATAGGACAAGGATAGTCCAGATGTCCTTTGTCATATTAGAGTTCTAGTTCGATTTTAATATGGAAAGACATTAATCCCTGTATTATCTCAAGTTCTGTTATGTAAATTTGCTATAAATATGCTCGGGAAACCAAGAGACAAAAGGTTAGATTTTGGTTAGATTTTATGGTTGACTGCTAGATCTTTGAAGTCCGAGAATACTCTTTTTTGAGGTGATTCCTCTTTAATGAAAGAAGCAGCATTTCCTTAAACGCGTTGAGTCAATTTTGAACTAGATTTCATGCTACTCTGATGGTAGAGGGCCCCTGCCTCCTGAGCAGCCTTGTTTATGTAGTAGATAAGTATTTTAGTCTCGCTTTTATTTCTAGTTTAAGTAGATTTCTGAAGCTTATGTTCATATTTGTTTATATTTACTATCACAACCAAACTTACTCTAATCAACTCTTCCAAAATATCATTATGAAGAATAAGGCACAACTATGATAGTGTAGGTTTTAGTTGAAATTACTTTCATTATTTATCACAGTTAAAACTTACTCTAATAAACTTTTCCAAAATATCATTATGATGAATAAGGCATAACTGTGGTATTGTAGGTTTTAGTTGCTAGTTTACACTAAGTGGCATAGCCAATCTTACTCTTACAAAGCTCTTCCAAGATATCATAACAACGAGTAAGAGGTAGTTGTGGTGTCTTAGATTTTAGTTGTATTTGCTTTCAGTCTTGTGTTTATGTTCAAATTGCACTGAATGATACAACCATACTTGTTCTCACAAACTCTTCCAAAACATCATTCATACTGAATGAGATGGAATGTAGAATTCCTTAGGTTAGTTTCATGTTAACTTAGTTATAGCACTCCGGAGGTAGAATGCATGTGGTTCAGCTCTGTCATTTCATTTCCAGTTTGATAATGGCTTTTCAGTCTAACATTGTTCACTGTACTTCAAATAGTTTAGTGGCACTCTAGTTTAGTTTTAGCTCACTGTATTAGTATTCCAGTCTAGTTGTCATCCATTGCATTTTTAAATTATATAAGTTGTTAAATTCAAATACCATGGTCTTCATTATTTACAAAACTTCTTTTGTTCCAACCTCATATTAATACATAATCATTTGGACAGGAGTTGGTATCAGTCTAAGACCTAGAGTATTTTGCAACCTTTTTATCATTTCACAAACAAGCCTTTTCTCAAAGACTATTTTAAAAAGAGAAAGCTATAACTTCTGAGTAAGGCCTAGTGGTGTTAAATTGAGTTGCAGAACATAATTTGAAGCTAGTTTAGAATAGAAATCTTATGATGCTACAAATGTTCTTTTCCAAATATATCCCAATAGATCTTTAAACATGGATGAGATGTTGTCACATTGTAAGTTGATTGTTTGATTGTTTAGTTAGGAGAACTTCATTTACACTTAACTTGCCCATTTCTCAAGCTCTTCCAAAATATCGTTAATGAATGAATTGGACAAGTTTAAGCTCATGTTGTGATTTATTTCCTTGAAGTCATTATCAAGCTTTGTATTTGTTGTTTGTTAGCCATAGTTAGGCTTTGTTTTGTTTCAGTATTTGCATTTGTCATTTGCCATCCATAATTTAGGCTTCACTTTGTTTTTAACCAATAGCTTATTCTCACCAGCATTTAGTTCTTTCCCTTGTGAACATAAAACCATTAAAAACAAAAAAACAAAAACATCATAAAAGCACTAGACACAACGTAGTGAGAAATAAATACCTAGGCACATATAGTGCACCACACTTCAGCAGTTTACCAACCCTGGTTGACAATTAATGAACTCAATTTAGGAGACTAGGTTGAGCACAAACAATGATGCTAGGACTGAAATCCTAGCTAATTTTAAGCAGGATGACGCAACCCACATTTATGATCATATTCAGGAATGGTGGAGAAGGAAGAGGCTTATTAAAGCTTATATTCCAAGAGAATTCCTTTTGGAATGGTTTTTGAAATCCCTACAGTCAAATATTTCTAAGGATGTATCCCTCTCAGGGGTATTTTCTGAGGAGCAAGATATTTTTAGGGCCCAATAGCTTGAATTGATATATTCTCAATCTGGTGTACTTCATAAATATTTTCCCAATGATCCTCGCTCCAAACTAGACATATCCAAGACTAAACCTGGTCCTCATGGTGATGGACTTATTGGGTCAATCAATAGTGGTGCAGCTAACCTGCTTAGTCAATTGCAGCAGTTGTTTATACAATCTGCTTCTTCTGGTTAGGTTGTTCTTGCTGAGTCATCGCCTTCTCAATATTTGTCGGTAAATGCCGTTCAAACTTCTAACCCTAAAGAAAATCAACAATCTGAAGGGAAGAAGAAGGGATGAAAAAATAATAAGAAAAAGGGAAAGAATGGGAAGGGTAATGCAAATAAATCCAATGATCATGTTGGTGAGGGTCCAAAGGATAAAAAGAAAGTGAATTTTCCATGCAAATTATGTGTTGGAGACCATCTTACTCACCTTTTCCCTAAAATTTAGGATGCGCAGCGCTTGTTAGCTCAGCAGGGTTCTTCCAGTTCCCAGGCTGTGTTGAAAAACCCTTTTCCCCAAGGGCAACGGCTAGTTGTTGGCGCGAATCAAAATACTGGGGCTTCCTCTGGGGGCACCCAGGAAGGGGAAACTCCATCAAACATATACATGATGAGTGCTCACGCAGATATCGCCACGAGATCTCGTGATTATGGAAAAGATGAGTCTTCGAAAGCCAAGGGTGCTCCCGATGGTACTGAGCTGATTCATATCATGAGGCCTACTGTTGAGCCTATACCTCGGATGCCAAAAACATCTACTAAGCGTACGATGATTAATCCAAATTCCAGGGCTGCCCAGAACTACTCTATTGTGGAAGATATGGCACAGAGTCCTTGTGCCATGTCGGCTCTTGAGGTGCTCCAGTCTTGTCTAGCTCAGCGCAGTGCTCTGCTCACTGTTATTGGGGATGTCGATCCAAAGAACTCTCTTGTGATTACATTCGATATGTATAATTTTAAAAATAGACTCCCCCATCATATGGCTTTTCATATCAAGTCATCATTTTGGAAATTCAATATCTTTCGAACGGTCGTTGATGAGGGTGCTTCCACATGTGTGATGTCTCTCGCATGCTGGAAGGGAATTGGATTTCCCGCAGCTGTTCCATATGCTACTCTTCTGACTGCATTTGATGGTCATTCTCACTGACCGCATGGTATTATCCCAGCTTTGCCCATCTGTGTTGGGGGAAAAACTGTAAATATAGAGGTTGAGATAATTGATGCAATCTTGGACTACAACCTTCTGTTGGGGCGAAACTAGATTTATGAGATGGATGCCATTGCATCCTCATTATTTCAGATTATTTGTTTCCCTCACAAAGGGAGGATTGTTACAGTGGATCAACTGGATTGTTCTCCTATAGACCCGAATGCATCTACTGGCTCAACTATTCCAAAGTTGGATAATGCCAAGCCGCCTGTTGAGAATTTAGGGGTTGGAATGTATTCTTCTTTGATGGGTACTTTTGATATTCGACCTCCTACCGTTCATATAAATGCAATTTCATCCTCCAGGGCTCCTATTCGAAGAGAGTTCTTCAGAACTCATTATTTTTTGGATCCTTGGATCTTACCTTCCCCTACCCCCACATTAGCGGAAGGTCAAGTGGGTGGAATGGAATTTTCGATATCTGCAGCTGAGATTGCTTATCAATCTATTGTTGACTCTGCAGAGTCCATTCCAGCTCCTCTTTCTCTAGACGAGTTGGATGGCGATGTGGCTCCGGCTTGGACTCTTGGTTCTTCTTCCGCCCAGGATTTCCTTGATACCACTCTTCCATCTGAAGAGGCCATCCTAGAAGCTATGACTGGTATAGATAGACTGTGGGATGATTTGCATCATCAGTCTTACTTTTTACTTGATTTGAGCGAAGTTGAATCAATTTTTCCAAGTCCTTTGTCTCCTGGTCCTGTTCACCCAGTCCTGAACCCTTTAGCACAAACACAGGTATATGCTGAAGGGAACATGGCTGTGGTTTCTCCAACTATCCCGATGAACATTTCCAGGGATCCCAATGTTATAGAGAATGTCTTCATCGAAGCTGAATGTTCCCCTGAAGAGATTCAGACTTATACCAATCTCTTTAAAGAGTTTAGAGATGTATTCACTTGGTCTTATGAGGAAATTCCTGGTATAGATCCATCTATTGTCTAGCATGAGATCAAGACTTACGAAAATGCTAAGCCTGTGAGGCAAAAACTTCGTCCGGTCAATCCTAGGAAGGCTGCAACTATCGAAGCTGAGGTGGAGAAGTTGCTCAAGGCAGGATTTATTTTCCCTGTTCCTTTGACAGAGTGGGTTTCGAATCCTGTTCCCGTGGATAAAAAACAAGGAACAATTCGAGTTTGCATTGATTTCAGATACCTTAATAAAGCATGTCCAAAAGATAATTACCCCACACCATTTATAGATTAGATTATCGATGAGTGTGCCGGTAATGAGATTTTCTCCTTCATGGACGGTTTCTCCGGATATAATCAGATTACTATCCATCCTGAAGATCAGCATAAGACTGCCTTTATTTTTCCCTGGGGTACTTTTGCTTACAATAATATGCCTTTTGGTCTTAAAAATGTTGGGGCTACGTTTCAATGGGCCATGTCATATGCCTTCCACGATATCAAACATATTATCGAGGCGTATTTGGATGATTTAGTTGCTTGTTCTCGAAAGAGAATTGATCATCCTGCTCACCTTCGTCAAGTATTTAAACGATGTCGTTTCTACAAGATTAGGTTGAATCCAAACAAGTGTGTTTTCGCGGTTACATCCGGTTGGTTATTGGGATTCATTATTTCGTTGGAAGGGATTAGGGTAGATCCCTTCAAGGTTGAGGCAATACTTCGGTTGCCTCCCCTGTCGTCTATTCGTCAACTTCAAAGTCTACAAGGAAAAGCTAATTTTCTTCGGAGATTTATCGTAAATTACACTGAAGTTACCAAAGGATTTATGAGATTGTTGAAGAAGGGAGTTCCATTCTTTTGGGATGATTTCGCTCAGCGCTCATTCGATGCTTTGAAAAAAGCATTGACCTCTGCTCCTTTATTGAGTCCACCTGATTATAGCAGGGATTTCCTTTTGTATCTTGCAGCAGCAGAATCTACCATTGGTATGGTTCTGGTTCAGGAAGACGATGCTCTGGTAGAGCATGTTATATACTATCTTAGTCAAGGCTTGGTAGGACCTGAACTCCAGTATACTCTGATAGAGAAGCTAGCTTTAGCAGCTGTTCATGCTATACAGCGACTCAGACATTATATTCTTCTACAAAAAACTTATGTTTTGGCAACCGCCAATCCATTTCAGTTTTTTCTCAGTAGGCGAGTGATTGGGGGAAAATACAATAGATGGATTGTGATTTTGCAGGAATTTGATCTTGAGTTTATGTCTGCCAAGTCCAAGAAATCATTGGTTTTCGCATAATTAATCTCTGAGTTTCCCTTTGGAGAAGAGATAGTCTATGATGAATCCTTCTCGGATGAAAATTTATTTCTCATCTCTCCATAGGATCCTTGGTATGGAGATATCATTTTTTATCTTTAGACTGTGAGGTTTCCCTCTACTTTTTTGAAAGATGAGCACTGTAAGTTGCATCACTTGGCTAAAAATTATTTGATTATTGGTGATGCTTTATACCGTCGAGGGGTTGATTCAATCCTGAGATGTTGCTTAACTCTCAAAGAAGCTGAGGCTGTGCTGAATGATTGCCACAGTGGAGCTTGTGGTGGTCATTTATCTGGGCTTGCTACAGCCCAAAAAATTTTGCGTGCTGGATACTTTTGGCCTTCGGTTTTCAAAGATTGTATGGAGTCGGTCAAAAAGTGTCATCCGTGTCAAGTCTATACTCGAAAAATGCGCTCATCCAGCTCCGCTTTTTCCATTCATTACTGTCAGTCCCTTTACAAAGTGGGGTATTGATTATACTACTTGTAACCCGCCCTCGGATAAAGGTCACAAGTATATTATTGTAGTAGTAGACTACTTTACGAAGTGGGTCGAGGCTATGCCTACTTTTGGGAATGATGGTGAGACAATAGCTCTTTTTCTTTTCAACCAGGTTATTACTCATTTTGGTATTCCTAGAGAGATTGTCACTGATCATGACAGTCATTTTCAGAATAGCATGATGGCTAAGTTGGCTCTAAAATTAGGTTTCTGGCAAGAGCATTCATCTCCATATTATCCTCAGGCCAATGGGCAAGTGGAAGCCATGAACAAATCCTTGAAGACCATTCTTCAAAGGACAATTAATAACGCTTGATCCAACTGCCATATCATGTTGTATCCTGCACTTTGGGCATACAAGACGTCAGTAAAAACTGCAACTGGCTTTACTCCATTTCAACTAGTTTACAGGCCAGAATCCATATTTCCCATTGAATGTGAGATTAATTCTCTTAAGTTAGCTTTTGAGCTTCTTCCTGACACTTCTAGTCTTGAAGAACGTCTCCTTCATCTGTAACATCTTGATGAGAAGCGTCGGGATGCCGCCACAATGAATGAGGCGCATAAGAAATGAGTCAAAGTTCAGTATGATAAGGTAGTCAAACCTAGGGTTTTCTCGGAAGGCGACCTCATTTTGGTCTATGCCCAAGAGAAGGATGCCCTGGGCGCAGGAAAATTTAAGTCTATGTGGTATGACCCCTTCATCGTAAAAAAAGTCCTTAAAAAAGGAGCATATACCTTGGTTGATTTTGAAGGAAATGAGTTGGCGGAGCCCAGAAATGGGCTCTATTTGAAAAGGTATTATGCCTAGGCTTCGGCCTGGCATTTTTCTTTTGTATATAGTAGTCTTGTTTTGTACATATCTGGGTTTTGGTCTTTTATGTGATGGTGATGTTTTTGATCTGTAGGTTCTGTCAGATGACATGAGTCATTATGGTTTCGTCGATGGTGCTAGTAGACATACCTGGAACTTGGCTTCCACGGCTTGGGTGCTTCATCATCCATCCGGTCAGCTGTTAGTATCAAGAGGAGTCTGCATTAGTCCTGCTTCCAATAATATAGCAAAACACACTGCAGTTATTTATCTACTCTCGGAGGCAATATCTTTGGGTGTTGATTCATTGGTAGTTTTCTTGGACTCACGGCTAGTGGTGTCGCAGTTGAACAATACTTATCGAGTTCGAGATCCCTTTTTACTCCGGTTGTTTTTGAGGGTACGTTTGTTACAAAGATCATTTCAATTTTAAACATTCATTCATATTCCTCGAGCAGAAAATTGGATGGCAGAATCATTAGCTAATCAAGCAATTGATTGGCATATTAATCATTCCATACATTAAAACTTAATCATCAAAAACATCATGCATTTTTATACATTTTTCACATCACATCATAAATCGTTGTATATATATCATTAGAATGTTCAAAAAACTATACAAAATTTGGATCCATAAGTCATACAAAATTAGGGCTTATGCCCGATCATGTTCAGTATAAAAAAATATACAGTCATCCGGTAATCATATCTATCTACTCCTATGGTCCTTGCCCAAAATTCGTGTTCCTATAGAACACGATCGTAGTAGCGACACGGCAGAATAACCGCACCCAGTCACGTGGTACTCCTACTACCCGTCTCTGGATGGCCTCAGGAAGATCTTCCACTGCAGCCATAGGCACTTGGTGAGTTAAACCCTCCAAGTTCCTCTGTATAGCATGGAGGGTCCTGTCTGGGTCTATAGTATCCGCCTCGCCTCTGCGGTGCTTATGCCGTGGGTAGCCCTCAGGACGGACTGGTCCAATATCTGTATCATTATCATCATAATATTGTAAGTCATTTTGAATCCAATAAAAATCATGTTTTGTTTTCACATTTTTTCATATATATTGAAAAAATCCAAAAAATCATATAATTAAAAAAAATTGCAATCTTACTGATTGTGCCCCATGTCGCGCCAGGTGGAAGGATGAGGTTTGGATCACCATGGAAATCCATCTTGGCATAGGGGTAGTCCTCCATGGCGATGATTTATTCTCCCCACCATTGGAAGAACTTGTCATCCCAGGTGGTTTGGGGAACTTCACTTCCCCCCAGTCTCTTCATCAGATCTACCCATCGGGCAATTCTTGGGTCTCTTAGGCTGCTGATTGAAGAGATCACTTTGGGTTGAAGCCCAGGAATCTTCTCAAAGAATAATGTCATCAAGATGGTTCCATATTGGAAATGTTTCGTTTTTTCTTTCCGGATGGAATTCAATTGTTTCTTCATGTTCATTAGTAGAGTTGTACACCAATCATACATGTGAGCTAGGCATTCCACAACTATGCTCATCTAAGTCCTGGATGCCTGATGCAAGGAAGAAGATCCTGCTACCCTGCCAATGGTAAATAGGAGAATCTTCATGTGTAGATCTCTTACATCTTTTATAGCAATCTGAGTTCCTACTTTTTTGGCCCCCTCTACACAATAGATGTGGACATAGTCATCCACGATAAGCCCTCCCAAAGGCTTGCTGTGCAAATCTACTGGGTCTCCCCTCCGCGAGAGTCCAGTAATGAAATAGATGTCTTCTACCTCTATGTGTATGGGCATTTGATCTATCATGAATCAATCTTCCTCTGGTTCCCAATAATTTACTAGCATTTCGAGCAACCGGACGTTACTCTTCATATTTGGCATTTTGAAAAATTTGAGCAATCCACAATTTCGGAGGATATTGAGCGATAATTGATCTTGCATTACTTCATTATCAATTGCACTATGCTCATGTTCCCTCCAGGTGATATTCATCCTGAAAAAATTCATTCATTTGTCCATTAGAACCGTTTTCTTACATTTCGGGTTGCGCATACGCGACTTACCCTGTACACAGTCGCGTATATACGCGGCTTGGTCCATATGAACTCGCGTCTGCGCAGCGCCCTAAATTAAAACAAATATTTATACGATGCAATTTCCAAATTCTAACTCTAATAATGGACAAAATTGATAATAATGATGGATTAAGAGCTTACCTAACTGATTCGGCGAAGTTTGATCACTGATTGCTCCTGTTTTGACGAAAGAGGGTTTTTTCTCCAGAGCTCTTTTTCCCAAATCAGCAAGTAACAATGAACCAAATGTGAGGTAACATGTGTATTTATGCCCAGAAATTGAAATTTTTTGCAAAAATTTGCTATGCCTATTTTTTCAATCTATCTTAAACTGCATAACTCGGATGCTTGTAAGTGCCCATATTGGTATATTTTCAGGTACATTTTGATGAAGTTGAGATTTTTCTGATTTTTTATCCATGACTGCTAACCTGTCATGGAAGGTATATGATCTTCACTGGCATATAGGTTAGGAAATCCACTTTCCGTTGCATTTTGCATACTAGCCTCCATTCTGATCACTTGCCATAGGGTCGATCCCATCAGGTCATGAGTATTTTACCCATTTCACTCGCCGATTATTTAATCATGACTTGGTGGTAGAGCCTTCCTTTACATGGGCTGCCTAGTTAGTTCCTCGCTATCACTTGTTGCCCATGCTGCGTTTCCTGTAGGCTCGGGAGTCCTCGTTAGTCCCGCCATGACTTATGTGTTGAAGCTTCATTCTTCTTCTTCTTCACTATCATTTTTCTGGCTATTACCCTAGAGGATCCCTAGTGTTGTTGAGTTGTACTACTATATTGCATATTGGCTACTTGTTTATCCTAGCCTTAAGCCGGCTTCATTTGGACTCGATGTTTAAGCCATCTTTTGACCTCGACTATCTGTACAAGTTAACCATTGCATGTACTTAGCTATCGCGACTTGACCCCCTTTTTGCCCATGGATGGAACATTCCTTTGAGTATCGCTTACCAGTTTCTGCCACCTTGCATTGAGCATAGGATCGTTCCTATCCCAGGAACTAGTGCATCTTTTTCTTGATACTCATTCTATCCATTGTACCATAGCATTCTTTTATTCCTTTTCAGGCTTATTATATGAAAAAGACAAAAAAATCAAATATAACAAAAAGAGCGGGAATGGGATTTTACTTCGTAATTTGATGGCAGTACAATATTAGTTTGTCACCCTTAAACAAAGCACATACACTTATATATTTCCTTCATTTGGGATGGTTTTAGTTTTTCCCTAGGTTCAGCTTTTTCCTTGTTTCACTGGTTAGTCCTCCCCCGGTTGGTTATCTCTTCCAATCATATGGAGAGTTTGTTTTTTCCTCTTGCATAACAAACTTATACAGTGTCATTTTTACTGCCATGGTCATCACGAGTCGTGCTTTTGTTCAAGGGAAGTCTAACCAGAGTCGTCCATTCTGCGGTGTCTCTTGAATCATTATTCAGTCGACCTTCCTGGTCTTGTCAGTATCTTGTTCTATCACATCAGATGTTTTGGTCTTCTGCTCGTGCTAGTTTGAGAAGGTCTCCATTGACTTCTTGCTGGCGGGTTTGTCTCTCATCGACTATGACATATTTCTCTGAGAGTAAACCTAGAGCCGCACCCTGGCCCTATTTCCATCATTCATAAGTGACCTTGTGCTCAACATTTGATCATCATCATGGGTCTTTGACTGAGTGGTTTTCCTTGTGTTCAACATCAGCATACATTATCACACTTGGGATTCGTGCAGTACCTTGATTTCCATTTGACCCTATTAGTGGATATCTCGCCTCTATGTCAGCTTTCATTATTGGTTGGTTCAGAGGGTTTCTTCCGTGTGCTAGCTTCATCTTGTGCATGTCGAAAACATACTTTGGTTTGGTTCCGTCACTCTGCTTCGTCCGATTCCTTCCAAATCTTGGCCTGCGGGTTACACTCGCACTGGACGGATGTGGGATGTCTTAATGCCTTCCTTCCAGCAGATCTTTTCCCATCGAATTCGACTCATTTCTTTGGGAATAAGGTGTAGAGTCTTTTTTCAGTACCTTAGGGTTTGCAGTCATCAGTGGCAGACTCTTCACTATTGACAGTGGGGATTCATCATTGCCTCCTGATTGGTAGATTCTTCCAAATGTTTGACTTCAACTCATTCATTCGCACTTGTTAGATTGTACTAGAGCACCTTGACACTCATTTTCATTATTGGTGGGTTGTCTCGCGTTGGTTAACGGTATCCATTATTGACCGGTAATTCAACGATTTCTCACATGGTCAACTTCAACTCATTTATTCCCATTGTGTAGAATTGTGCCATTGATATTGGTGAAGACCTCGGGTTGAATCAGCATCTTTCGGTTCACTTTTGACAGTCCATTCAGTTTCTGCCAGTGATTTCGTCCACCCTTATATGTTGCAGTGTAAGTACAAAAACATCCTATATGTTGGCTCCCGAGTTGCGTGATTGTACCATGTGTTCCACCCCTTATGATTTGGTACCTGGAGATTCAGTTACTTTTGTGATCAGACATCCATTTTCAGCACTATTGATCAGTTTGATATATGTGATACTTGGACATTGACTCCGACTTGTACTTCTGAGCCGTGCTCAGTTGATTCATTGTGTACTTTCAGTTCAGCTATACTTGTATACATTCTAGATCTATTTGGTACTTTCTATATGGATATATTTTTGATTGAGCATGGGTATGCCCGCCTCAGACATGAGCTGACTCTTTGTTTTCTTTCATTGGTTTTTGGCAGGCTGAAATCTGGTGAAGTCCTCTCTTGTCCTCGCAAAGTTCTTTCTATGCACATAATACATTTCGGCCATCATGTACCCCTTCTGACCTCATATATTAGGGGGCATCTATTATAGCATCATTTTTCACCCTCATGTGATTCATGATTGTCTTTTTGGCCTTGGGCACCCATTCCCACAGACTTGAATAAAAGTTCATAAAAAACAGTGTTTAAAATCCCATACGCGGGTATGCCCAGACTTTTCTGCGTGTATACGCGAGTCCAGAGATACTTTTCCGCGTATGCCATTAAAATCATTAAAAAATATATAAAAATCCCTATTTTTGAGGCTGGGTTGATGGTTATTCCAGTAATTCAACCACCCCAGCCCGTGGCCAACTGTTTCCAACAGATTGAAACTACTTTGAGGGAGTATAAAAGCCCCTCATATGCATGGCCTAAGGGAGAGAGAAAATTATAGACATTATACTCTGTTGGAGCCCAAATTCAAGTCTGATTTCCCGTGCCTCCTGCACTTCCCAGATTTTTACAGGAAACCCTTGTTTCCTGGAGATGTTCATCAGCTTATATGTCATCTCGTGTGCACAAGTCTTGAAAGTATCCTAGTGAGGCAAGGGCGGGACGGATCCAGACGACGGTCTGTTCGAAGATCGTGGAAGGATTCAGGTGATCTCTCCACCTTTCTATTATTGTACATGCTGTTCGTAATGAAGAAGAACCATCTTGTTCCCGAATTCACGTGTTAATATCTGCTTGCATATGTGAAAAGATTGTTAATTAAGCATTTATTATTGTTCATATGATGTTTCACATGGGTTAAACTGACATTTAGGAGAGATATATGCCATACAACTAGATTTCCGTGCATGTTGTTTCTTGATTCCCACGTTGAAGAGGGAGAAGGGTTGTTGGGGGTTTGGACCCCGCAGGATCTACATCCAACGTAGGATTTACGGGTGAGTCCTACAATTGATGTTATCTAGTTTTTAGCGTACAAGTGTGGTTGTGTGAGTCCTTCTTGAATAGCGTGCCCTGATCTGTGGAGGTTTTTGACCCAACGACCTCTAGGGAGTTATTTCCCGAAACATGCATAAAAACTATTAAATTTACAAACATGAGACACTTTAGTCCCCGAGGATGCTTCTAACATCACATCTTATTATTTTGAAAGGATCTGTCATCATTATGGTTTACAAATAACTTTTGTTATCTGATGATATGATCCTCTAAGTGCATGTTATCTCTTTTATTTTTGCATTAGCTTTTCGACAAAAAATTCTATGATAAACCATCTAACTCTCTTCCCTACATAAATTAGTTGTCTCAATTCCTGTTTCATCCTTCTCTCTCTTTCTTATAGCAACTTCTTTAAGTTTTTTAGTTCTTCCTTTAACTCAATTATCTCTTTCTCTCATTCTCCTTCACTCATTTTCAAATTTGTAGTGTTTGTTATAGAAGTATTTACCTTTTTTTTGTGGCTTTCTTCTAGGCCTCCTCCTTGACTTCCTATTGTCATCTCACTCAACCCATCCTTTATAATTTTCTTTGTACCTACATTGAGCAAAAACCAAACACTTACAACAGTAAGTTCTACTTTACTTGCCTCAAAATGAATCACCAAGATTCTCTCCTTTGAGCTTATTCTTTTGGCACCCTTATGTTCCTTTCATATGAACCACATGAGATTTCACTGCTCTAGGATGTTGTAATATGCTCTCGATCTTCTGCAATTTTCACTATCCTCTCCTTGCTTCAGTTTCTATATAAAATTGTACTACAAAATTCTTTGTTGCAAATCATCTCCCACAAGTTTTAATTTGAAATCGTGTCTGCTATCTTTCTCCTTTAATTTTTTTGTTGTAAGTGTCTCTTTTAACTATTTGATTTCCTCTTTGCAATCAGTTTCTACGTAGATCCTTGGTACTATGCTCATCAAAATTTCAAAAGAAATGAATTTCTGAAAAACAAAATTTCTTACTAGACCTCTATAAATATTTATAAAAATTTCAACAACCCTACAATTCCTTTTGCTGTTGTGTGGGCTCTTTGTTTCCTCACCTCTTCCTTATTTGTGAGTACATTATAATTCTGTTGTTGTAGCTTCCACATTCTTCCAAGACTTATATATCTTAAAAATTTACAAATTTATGATCTGTCTAACTTTTCCAACTCGTAGTATCTCCTTGAACATTGCCAACAATATATATAATCTGTCCTTAAAATAAACACTCAAATATCGTCCTTATCATACCTCTTGGACTCCTATGTATCTACAATTTTCCCAATTCTACAATTTCAAAGAAGGAATCAACTTTCTCTAATACAAAATTATGGGGAAATAATCGACAAAATTCATTCAACTCCATGCATAATCCTCAACCTCCAAATTGATGTATGTTAATACAATCATTACGGATGTTGTCACAATAATAAGGATAATGAAAATTTTGGAAAGGAAGTTGTGTAAAAGTTGAAATAGGTACCAAAACTTAGATCATAATAACAATATTTATTGCTAGCATCCTCCTAGGATTAGATTTTTGGTGGCATACACTTACTTTAATTACTTTTTCTTTTACTGAACATCGAGGTGTCACCAAATGCCCACCAAATTGAATTGGTCCTTTCAATATTTACTAAGAGATTAAATGCATAACTTAGGTGAACTTGGAAAAGAGGATTTCATTCCTGATTAATGGAAGAAGTGTGCTCAGATACATAATTTTATTAATTAGGAAAAGAAATTACAATATAAATTTGCAAGACTTCACCCATACACTCCAACACTATTGCAATTAGGAGAATGAGATATATATATAATCTAAATGTCTTAACATATTCTATTTATGGATCAATTATTAAATTAACAAGTGTCCATTTACATTAAATGTCATCCTAACAAATCCACTAAGCTTTTTCCAATATTAGAGCCTAAGAAACAACATCTTTCTGGATGTCATATCTCTTGCAACTAATTCTATTTATAAAGTTTCTCCAATATTTTATAAAATATTCCAAATATTTAAATATTATATTATAAATTTTAAAGTATGATATTTGTATTTTGGATTATCTAAAATTCCCCTCCATGATCCAAAGATGAATTACAATAGATACCAGGTTCATCCATGAACTTAGTAAATTTTATCCCGCTAAGGGGTTTTGTGAAGTACCAGAGATCTGATCTTTTGAAGGACAATAAATCAGCTTGATGAAATCCTTTGGAATGAGTGATTTGAGATGAAGATAACATGAAAAATAAAGGAAGAGTTCTTACGAACTAGTAATCTTCCTCCACCAAAAATAAATCTTTGATTCTGTATGGGTTAAGTAGCAACAAATTGGGTATGTATAGGCATTTCGTATGCAGCTATTCTAGTAGCTACTCTAGTGACGGTTTCGTTTCTCCCCTCGTTTGGATTTTCCTCTAAGAGGTTGGTGTGTAACCCGTGCATAAGGTCCACTCGAACATGCATGTATTTTCTCATCAAGTTTATATTTGGTGTCCACATGCTTTTTATTTGAATGAAAAATTGGGTTCTTTGTAAGATTTATGGCTGACTAGCTATCGATGAACAACGATGTAGATTTTACTTGAGGAATTCCCAATTCCTATAAAACTTTGCGCAACCAAACAATATCACATGATTCTTCCCAAGCTAATATGTAATCGGATTCTACTAAAGAAGTGTCCATTGCAACTTGCTTCTTGCAACTCCAAGACACTGCAGTTGACCCCATGTTCATTAAATAACCTAAGGTTGATGCCCTATCATCAATATAGCCAACAAAGTCGACATTTGAAAATACAAAAATTACAAAGTTTTTAGTCTGTTTGTAAAGAAGACCAAAATATCTTGTTCCTTGGATATAACAAAGAACCCTTTTGGCTGCATTCTAGTGGTTGTCTTGTGGTTCCTGCATAAATCATTAAAGAATATTGATGACATAATAAAGTTCCAGTTGAGTAGTTGTCAGATAAATTAGGTTGCCAATCAACTGTCGATAAGTAGTGCTATCCACCCCCCCCCCCCTTTCAGATTTTGAAAGTTTCAAGTTTTCTTCCATGGTGGTAAGAACAAGCTTGAAATACTACATTCCAAATTGATGAAGAACCTCTGCTGCATACTTACTTTGAGAAATGAAAATGTGATGTGGACATTGGAATACTTTAACTCCAAGATAGTAGTGAACTAGT
Organism: Pinus albicaulis; assembly: GCA_034641835.2. NCBI lineage: Eukaryota > Viridiplantae > Streptophyta > Pinopsida > Pinales > Pinaceae > Pinus > Pinus albicaulis. Next base: position 1,280,121,788 of record CM076578.1, read on the forward strand.
CCCAAATTTTTCATCTTAAATCTTGCATGTAACTCCTTGTTCACCTATGCAATATGATCATAATTGTTTCCAGTGATGATCAAATCATCTACATACATAAAAATGATCACCAAAGTTTTACCTTGTTGGTGTACATACAAGGTATCATCAGATTCACTTCGTTGAAAGCCAACTTTCGAAAGGTATTCTTCCATTTTGTCATACCAAGCTCATGGAGCTTGTTTTAACCCACATACAACCTTTATTAGTTTGTAGACTTTAAGTTCTTGTATTTCAATTTCAAAACATGGTGGTTGTTTCATATACACTTCTTCCTGTAAACCTTAGTTGAGGAAATCACTTTTTACATCAATCTGATGAACTTTACATCCTTTCTGGGATGCTAATGTAAGTGTTAATGAAATGGTGTTCCATTAGCTGTGGGAGCAAATGTTTCCTCATAATCAATCCATTATTGTTCTGTGAAACCCTTAGCATCAAGTTTTTCTTTCTACTTGTTGATATCTCCATTTTTCTTGTACTTAATTCAGTAAACCCATTTACATCTGATGGGTTTAAAATTTTGAGAACAATCAAGAAGATTCCAAGTGTTGTTTTCAAGAACTGCCTGATATTCGTCAACCATAGCTTTCTTCCATTCTGTATTTTTTACTGCCTCTTTATATGTAGAGGGTTCAGTAAAATCATTTGTTATCAATGAAAATTTTCCTTCACTTCTATGTGACCCCCTTGTTCATGTTTTATTCTGCTCATTAGACCTTACATCTTTCAAAAGTTGAACAACCCATTGTGGAAATTGATGTTCACTTGTTTGATATTCTGAAAAATCACCATCATTGTAAAGAGGGTTGATGTAAATAGATTTTTGTTGATCAAACGAAGATTCTGGGGGCATAGAGTCACTATGAGAAGAATTTTTGCTGCTAGGAGATTCACATGAACTACCAAAAGACCCAAATGATGTTGGTGAAGTAAAACTAGATGGACTAGATGAATGATCTTTAGAAGAAGGAAAATCAAGTACATACCAATTTTGTGAAGTTGGTTGACCTTGAATACAATTTTTCCTTTTATCACCTATATTTTCAAACTTTTGAAGAAGACTATCTATTTCTTCTGCACTCTTACTCTTAGTTTCATGAAAAATCACATCTCTACTGACAATACATTTTCCATTTGATAGAAGTAAGTACCCTTTCTTCTCATCAGGATTCCCAATTGTTGTGCATTTCAAACTTCGTGAGTCAAGGTTAGTTCATTTTTTTTTAGGAACTAAGGCATAAGATACCAATCCAAAAAATCTGAGGTGTTTAACTCAAGGTTTGAAAACAAACCATGCTTCATAAGTTATGATTCCGTCTAAAGAAGAAGTTGAGGATATTTTCGTTAAGTAGAAAATTGTATGGAATGCTTCTGCCCAATATACATGACTTAACTTTTTTAAAGTTAACATAGATCTCGCCATTCCTAACAAGGTGCGATTCATTATTTCTACTTCTCCATTTTGCTATGGAGTGTAGACATTTGTAAGATGTCGTTTTATGCCATTATCCTTGCAATACATTTTGAATTCATTACAAGTGAGTTCCCCTCCATTGTATGTTCTAAGAGTGAAAATATTCTAATTGACTTCATTTTCAATAAGTGCGAGAAAAGTTTTTAAATTTTCAAATGCTTCTGAATTTTGCTGCAAAAAATATACCAATGTCATCCTGCTAAAATCATCAACAAATATTAAGATTTATTTGAATCCTCCTAGAGAATTTTGTAAGGGTCCACAAATATCACTGTGAACCAATTGCAAACGCTTTTTTGCTCACCATGAACTTGTCAGAAAAGTATCTCATTTTTGTTTTCCATAAATGCAAGCTTCACATTTTGCATTTCCATTTTTGAAGGTTTGAAGTCCCTTAACCATTCCGTATTTCTGTAACTAAGAGAGACTTTCAAAGTTGAGATGTCCATATCTTACATGCCACAATCTAATCGGTGAAATGTTTGTACTTTCTGCTCCTGCAAAGTCAGAATTCTTTGGAATAATTGTCCCTTTCATCCTTAAAAATTTTCCATCTTCATAACTTGTCATCATTGTTTTCATGCTCTCTTTGACTAAGTTAATTTTAACTAAGCCATCCTCCATAATCTCCTAATGTCCTTCTTTTCAAATCGTGACTAAAGATAACAATTTTTTTTAAAATGTTGGTACATACCATACATTTTAAATAATTTTTTATCCAATGCTAGGTAGAAAAACCTTAACTACACATTTTCCATAAGGAGTATGTTTTGTATCATCAACAAGATAGATTGAATTAATATGGCATTGTTGGAAGTTCCAAAATAAGTCACGCCTAAAAGTCATGTGTTGAGTTGCTCCTCTATCTAAAATCCATGCATATTAATAATCACTTCTAAAAAAGGTTGAAACCTATAAAGCTATTGACTCTAAGCTTTGAATTTTAGTAAAAACATATTCTGAGTCATCATGATCATATTGATCATTTGCAAACTATGCAATGTTTTGATGAAACTTAGTAATTTTTTCAATGGAAGTTCTACTATCCTCAGCAAAATGGCCAACTTTGTTACATATTCTGCAAATAATTTGACTTAAATCTCTACCTGTGTCTTGATTGTTTCCTCTTCCTTGAAAATTTCACTTTCCTTAACTGTAGCCTCTATTGAAATTGTTTACTCTGCTTTTGTTGTGACCACGAATTGTACACTGTGTGCTGCGTGAATTTCATTGAAATGTCGCCGTCCTCTGTTTCTAGAAATTTTAGTTGAGGATTTACTTGTGCTAGCTTCTGTGAAGAAGACATCTTCCCCAATCTATTTCTTCTTCCCAAATTTTTTGTCATGCTGGGCTAACATATCACTTAACTCTTCAAACTTGATATTTTCTAATTTTCCAGTTACTTGTAGAGTTTACAGAAAATGTGTGTAAGAAGATGGAAATCCAACAATTAAAATTGTAATTAGGAAACTTTCATCGACAACTTGAAAACAAGAATTTATTATTTCCTGCTTGATGTTTTTAAGATATGAAATGTATTCACGAACATCACCTCCTTCAGTTAATTTTTGTTGGAGAACTTTTAAATTAAGGTCAACCTTTTTTTATTCAGGTTGGGTATCAAATATATATTTTAATGTATGCAAATAAATCCATGCATCTAAGGTGTTTTCAATATGAATGTACATTTCATTGTTAACTGAAGACTTTATAAGAGCTAGTGCATTGGAATTTTTGACTTCCCATTTTGCAAGTAAAGCTGCATCTATTGGTTTATTAGGTTTATTGTCACCATCACAGATGTAATGTCATAGTTCATTATATATGTGAGTGCTTTCAATTAGACATTTGCATGTCTTATAATATTTCACCCCTTCTAGCTTATCAGAATCAGAGAACAAATTAATTAACTTCAACATTATAGTCATTAAGCAGTGCACCAAAATAATTAATTATAGGAACAAATGAAAAACTTGTAACACGAAACACGCCACGCAAAAGCAATCTTTTGGGGCTTGTCCTTCACCCTCGTATAGTCATTGAAAAATGAGAAAAATTACTGAGCTTTGCACTTGGCTCTAGTAAATTTCTTTTGGGAGTTTACAATGAAAATTTTCAAAATTTTACCTGTTTACAATGAAATACTCTAACCCCCCTCAAAGTAAAAAGATACTTTGAGTTACAAAATCACTCTTATCTCTCTAAATAAAATTACAAATAAAATATTCCTATTGTTCCAAAAATTACAAAACACTCCTTTTTACACCTAATTACTCCTCAAAAATAAATTCCCAAAATTCAAAAAAGTTTCCATATTTCTAAAAAAAAAAAAACTCTTTCCACATATTATTAAGCTTGTATTTGTATGAAAATTCAAACACCTCTCTATTCAAAAATCCTCTAGTGGAGATATTCTGCTTTAAACTCGAATATATGCAATCAAAGACATGTGGGACACCACATAATACAATTGGTTTTATTTTTTCAATATCCTCCACCAAAAGCTTCACATCCCCGCACCAGAAGCCTATTGAAGTAGTTTTGATATGAAGGGTCTATATCAATAATTTCATCAAAAACCTTGCAAATTTCACAAAGCCTTTTAGGCACGCATGCCAAATCAACATCACATGCATAATCAGTCATCAAAATTTCATCGATAAAATCATCCACATGAATCAATGCAAAACTTCCATCTACAAGCATACATTGTAGCTTTCGATAGTCATTGTAGACATACAACATACGAAATTGCAGGCATCCAAAACAACATTCACAACGACATATGACATCTAGGTATTGCAGTCATCCATAATAGCATCCACAATAACGTACAGAACAGATGTTGATGATGTTTGTGTTAATTCATCGTATGCTCAAAACAGAAAGAAATTTCTATACAATCATGTTGTGAACGATATAAAAAAGCCCAAACACTCTAAATTTCGATCGGTCCAAAATGTTTGCTTAATATTTTGAGATCGAAATCGTGTGGAATCAAGAGTGGGTTCAGCAGAAGGTCGAAGCCTAGAATTTTTTTCAATTATTTTGGATTAAGTGTAGGAAATCAAAGGAAAAATAGCTCAAGCCGCTCTCCATAGGTTGAGGAAAGTAATGAGGCAAGGCAGAAATTTGCAAATTCCAAGTAAATATCATCTTCACAATTCCTTGGTGAGAAAAAAAATGCAGTCGATATTGAAAATCATGTCCACTTATAGAATTTCTTGATAAAAAATGGCAAGAGGAATTTTGAATATTTAAAGAAAAGTTTTGGACCATAAAAGAATTGATTTTCAAATTTAAATAATCTAAAATCAATAATAATAATCAAATTGCCTTTCCTTTTTTTTTAAAGTGGACAAAATGGATACAAATTAATGTCCGACAAATTGATGGAATTTTCCAAAATCCTGGAGAGCTAGAATCTCTTCTTCACATCAGTTGCAACATCAATGCTCTGATACCACAATAATGGTAGAAGTGTCCTCAGACACATAATTTTATTAATCATGAAAATAAATTACCTCAGAAATTTGCAAGAGTTTACACCTGTACACTCCAACACTATTGCAATTAGGAGAATTATATAAGCTAAATGTCATAACATATTCTAGTTATGGATCACATATTAAATTAACAAGTGTCCATTTACATTAAATGTCATCTTAACAAATCTACAAACTTTTTTCCTATATTAGAGCCTAAGAGACGACATCTTTCTAGATGTCATATCTCTTGCAACTAATTCTATTTCTAATGTTTCTCCAATATTTTATTAAATATTACAAATATTCAATTATTCTCTTCTAGCTTTTAGACTATGATATTTGTATTTTTGGATCACCTAACACTGATTTTATCATTGCCAATCACCGAATGGATCCAAAACCCTTACTGAACCTAGGGCATTGAGTTAGGTTCATTTTATGGTTTCAATTTTTATGAACATATATTGGAATATCAAATAATTTCCAAGAGATGAAAAGCCATTGTTACTACTTCAACTCAATCAAAGTTCTAATCGATGAATACATTGTTATAGTTTCAACAATCACACAAGATTTGCAACAATTTTGGCAATGTGGTCCTCTGATTTTATGCATTCGCTTTAAAATTTGTGTATCTAACTTCAACACACAATTATTTATAGATAATACATAATCAACGACGAAGATCAATTTGATAATTCAACTCTGAATTGAATTTCTCTAGGTGAACGTGACTGTTCATTACTCACAATCCAATGTTCCCAATCATTTTGGAATTTCTCTCTTTTTTAACTTGACTTAAATATAATTTGGAAAGAGATTTGTGCTAAAGTTTTCCTCTTCCTCTATCTTTTACAAATATTGACGAGATTTATCTAGCTACTTTGTATCCTTCTAAATGAAAATCAATCATTTTTGAATTTTGACTACACTTCCAGGGGAAATTACCTTTCATTATCAAACTTCAAACTTGATGTAGCGATTTATGCATACATAGTACCCTACATTTACTCTCATGAAAAGTGATACAATAGAATTCCCGTGGCCAGACTTCAACCACTTACCTTTAAAATTTTCCAAAAAATTGAGTCTGGATCTAAGAAATTCCATGTACATATGGGTCAATTCTTCTTGATATGAAAATGCTCCCATCGTCACAATGTTTCATCTTGCAATCCAACACAACCAAAATTTGACTAGTCTTCCAGATTGCTCCAAACTTAACTTCTTCTTAATAGAATAGGCATAATTAAACTGGAATTTCCATTTAGCTTGACTTCCTCTGTATGTTAAAAATAAACTAAAATCCCGCTCCACACTCTTCAATACACTCTTAAAAGTACTTTATCACTCGCATTATCTCCAAAGAAGGTAAGTCTAAATTTCACTATCCCTCCTTGAGATTTTCCTATGTGCCTACACTTTATGTATTTATATTACAAGGAGCATAAAATAAAAGTATAAATACAAATCTTGATTTCACAACACCAATATTAAAAAAATATGCAAGACTTTATTCTCACACAATAAATAATAAAGATTTACATAGGCCCTCTCGGCCAGATGTATTACATTTGGCCCATTCTGGCCTCAAGCCAGATTAGATGCCTTTAAAAACTATCACACACACACACACTATTTTTCATCCTTTCTTCTTTCTTATATCTATCTTTTTTTTCTCTTATTACATATATTTTATACAATAAAGTTTTATAAACAAATTTCTAGTTCAGGTTCACAATTTTCTCAATAATCCCCTATTCTAGGATTCCTTAGATCCATAAATCTTTCTTGATATCTAAAATATCAATAACCTCTTCATATCATTTCAAATATTCTCGAGATTTCTCTTTCACATATAACTACACTATTCACAACTTCTATAACTTTTCATAGAAACATAGGAAAATACAAATATTCAAATAATTACAGTGAAAAAACCGCTACTTTAGTCAAAAATGATTATTTGACTTGGAAGTGGGATTCTCCTACATCAAATATATGTATTGGTGATAAGGGTGTACAATTCCCCATGCATTTCCAAATGGTTTCATTCTCATCTCTTCTTGTGAGTTTTAACATGTCATCAAGCAGGTGTAAGAGTCTTTACAAAGTGGAGATAAAGTGAGAAAGAAGATATACAATTGTATGAGGGTGATATCAAATGGTGAATAAGAAGAGGATATATCCATAATATTCAAGAAAATTAGAGTTGGGGTTTTATGAGTTTTATTTTTAGGTAGAGCCACCATAGTCATCGAGGAGGAAGGAGAGTTTTTTATGCCCATTGTAAGGAAAGTCACCACCATGAGGTGTGATGAGTTGTTTGTTTCCATTTGATTTACATTCGAGGAAATTTTTATTGGAAATCATGGCCATCATAAGCCAACAAGCACCATTGTAAACACTGATTTTATTTTCTTCCTAGCCACAAATTCTAAAGCACAAGGGTTTCTTGGTTTCTTGAACTTCAAGACCAATAAAAATAATGGTAATATTAAGATCCCAATAAATTTTGAAGGTTTTTTTTTTTATTAAATCCAAATATTCAGATGAATTCAATTCATGTGGATGACTTCATTAAAAAAAATTGATATTCCCAATGTTTTTCATACATTATGTGGAGATAATTTTGACACACACATGAACGCGTATGCACACAGGCACACACACACGAAAAAAAAAAATGATATTCCCAATGTTTTTCGTACATTATGTGGAGATAAATTTCACACACGCACACGCACACTCTCTCTCACACACACACGCACACGCGTGTGCACACACACACACACACACACACATTTTTTACACCATTATTGAAGATTAAAAAATTTATAAAGGGTAACATTACCTTTTAAGGGTTTTCTCTCCATTGTTGATCCTCGAAAAATAAAAGTGGTTTTTTTTACTGTTGCTTAATTTATTCGTGTTACGAAATTTTAAAAATGTCCTCTACAGGTAATAGATGGCAACACTTATCAATTCTTATTGGAAAGAACTATGAGTTATGGTCCATGATAATGAAGTTCTTCCTGTAGGTACAAGAACATTGAGAAATAATGTCCAAAGAATGGATTTTCAGATATAGATCAATGAAATTTTTATGCTATGTCTAATGGTTAGAAAATTCAACGTGAAAAAACGAGGAAAAAGGAGAACAAAGAAAAGTTTTAGATCTAGAGTTCAATAGATGACACATTTTTTCCCAAAATAATGAGAAAATCTAGCGAAAATAAAGTATGGTATATCTTATCATTAGCATATATGGGTAATGAAAAAGTGAATTGATGTGGCCCAGCCCGCTTACATGTGGCAATGCACAGTTAATTTGCAGTCAAACATTGAAACTTCAATACATTGGCTTTACACATCGCTAGGTAATTGACAACTCATCACAGTAAATAAATGTAATAGTGATACAATGAATCAATAGCGTTTAATTTCTGTACGCGGGAATTTTTTGACTTCTGTGGCAATCAATACACATCTGCTTTGTGAGTTGGTTCATTTACTCTACCTTATCCCGATCCTCGCGCCTCTCTCATCATGCTATGCAACCGCCTTTCCGCTGCGTCGATGGTATTTCCACTTACTGTGTCGAGAGGAGGGGTTCCCGACCTCCACAAACCTTCTGGCTCTGCATGAGGGTTTCACCAATACACCTTGGCGTTTCAGTGTGAGTGTGGTTAATCTTCGTTCTGTTGAACAGACTTTACTCTGGTCTCGTTGTATGTTCTTTCTATCGATCACTCTACCCGTGAATCTTGCAACAAGGCTCGTCACACGAATAACTGGTAATTCCTCTGGTGAAAATCACTTGTTTGGTTATTCTGGTCGATTTCACGTCTTTGTGTTCTTTAATATTGTAGTTTTTTTTAATGTTTCCACTATCTGCTATCAATTTCTTTACAGGTTTGGACCGCCACAACTCCCTGTGGCTGCCTACAGCTTGGACACAATTCACAAGTACTTCGCTCCTTCCCTGTTGGAAAATTCATAATTTTTGTTTGATCTCTCTGACGGCTCCAATCCTCCGTGAGCAGGCTCTACTGGTTCAAACCCTGAGACTTTTATTTCGGCTCAGTCGTCGAACCCTCATGGTAAGTTATTCTGTGTTCTGTCCATCAAATTTACACCTTCTTTACTGTCAATTTGGGTTCTTAAATCGTTTAAACTTCTAACGAAGAACCGTTGGGTATTTTTTATAGGTTCTTGTTCGGTTTTTCTCGTCCGCCGGTATCCCTTCAATGCTGGAACCCTATGGGTAGGGTCGACCTCATTTTATGTTGCCTATAGCTTAGGGTTTATGATTTTTGTAACGCCAGACTATAGCTGACTGTTGAATTTCCTTGATGTAATTTGTTAAAATGGCAGATGTTCTATAGTTGTATAATTCTTTTGTTCAAACCCTCGTTTCTGTTACATACTCGAGACTCGGTCTCTTTCTTCCAGACAATTTTCCTTTTTTCAAGCTTTGTTAAACTCTTAAATACTTAACATAGAAAATTTTCATTCGTACCCAACTTCAAATTTGTTCTGGGATGATGAACTTACCTGTCTCTGCCTGTATCTGGTTTATTGATTGATTTCGCTGTAAAAACGAAAACTCCGTCCTTTTTCTGTAGTTGTATAAAGCTTGCTCTCGCTGTTTTCACAACACTGTAAAATGTTATGAACAAGGAATTTCCTCCTTATGCACACAGTATCTTGTAGCTCAATTCAGTTAATCTTAAACCAACTCTGTTTTGTAAATTCAGATTAGAATACTTCACATATAGCAGTAGGAAAATAAAATTTCATTTTACAAATAGTCTGATGTAAATTAACAATCTTTTTCTGAAAGAAATGTCGGGTTGCAGAATGGTCTTCAACTCTGTTTTTTCTTATATCTCTTCTCTCTGATGGGAAAAAAACAAATTGAACCTACAGTAAAATGAAATTATGCTATTTGTATCCTGTAGGTGATAGTCCATTTTTTTTTTCGGTTGAACTGTCAACCACATCATTCTAACTACCTTTCCAGTTTCATAAAAAAAACTTCCAATTAACTACAAAAACATTCTAATCCCCTAATCCTACTGTTCTCATCTAAATGATAAATAATGAAAGTAATTAAAAACACAGGTTTAGTAACCTGTCTACGAACATATGTAACCAGTGAGACAGTTAGTTGTCTTATGTCTGCTCCATATCATATGCTCCTGCATCAGGCTCTCGGGGTGACAAAAAGTCATGGCTCCGTTCCATGAGATCATCGATCGAACAACCAGTCTTCTGTATCTGTGCTTCGTCAAGCCACGAACTGTCCTCAATAGGTCAGTTCTCCCACTTGACCAAATAGCGTAGATATTCCTTCCTACATGTGCGCTTGGCTACCTGTGTGTCGAGAATACTCTCGATCTCAAGGGGTTGTGCCGTGGGCATCTTTCTCACCCAAGAACCTTCATCAAGTTGGGTTTCCCATTCTGGCGTTATTGTCGTGTCATCCTCAGAACCAGCAACATAAGGAAATAGATCCACCACATTAAAGATGGGTGAAATACCTATTCTTGGTGGCAACTGTAACTCGTAAGCATTGGCGGAAAACTTACAAATGATTTTGCAGGGGCCAATCTTTTTAAATTTCAGCTTGTTATATTCCCTTTTCGAGAACCGTTCCTTGCGCAAGTGTGCAAGAACTTCGTCTCCGACATTAAACTGAACCTCCCGCCTTTTTAAATCTTCCCGATGTTTGTACTTCTAACTGCTGTCTTGTAATTTTAGTTTCACCTGTTCATGTAAATCACTCATTACTTGGGCAAACTCTTCTCCATCAGCACTCCATTTTTCAAGTTTCCCTAAGTCTTGCGATTCATGCACTTCGCGAGGATGCATGCCATACAAGATCTAGAAAGGGTTGTAACTTGTGCTGCGATTCAGTGAATCGTTGTAAGCGAATTCCGCTTGAGCAAGTACGCGATCCCACATCCGAGAATTTTCCCCTATTAAACTTCGCAGCAGATTTCCTAGGCTTCTGTTCACCACCTTTGTTTGCCCATCAGTCTGTGGGTGATAGGCGGAGCTAAATTGTAACTGAGTGTCCAAATTTTTCCACAGGGTACGCCAAAAGTGTCCGGTGAACCTCACATCCCTGTCAGAAATGATGGACCTTGGCAAGCCATGTACTCTGACAATATCTGTGAAAAATAAGTGTGCTACATGAGTGGCATCACTGGTTTTTCTGCAGGGTATAAAATGTGCCATCTTTGAAAATCAATCAACTACCACCATCACTTAATCAAAACCCTGCTATGTTCTTGGCAGACCCAAAACAAAATCCAAACTGACTGAGTGCCATGGTCTGCTCGGGATAGGTAGTGGCATATAAAGTCCTGCATTTTGACTGCAACCCTTCGCCAATTGACATTTTTTACACCTGCTTACGTACCTTTGCATGTCCCGTTGTAACCTTGGCCAAAAATAAAAGTGCTCGACCTGTGATAATGTCTTGTCTATGTCGAAATGTCTGGCTAGACCTCCATTGTGCTTTTCCCGAATAATTTTCTCCCTCATCGAATAGTCGGGAATGCATAACTGTCCTCCCCTGAACAATAATCCCTCCTGCAAATTGTAGTCCAACCATGGACTATTATTCCTCAACAAATGGTTTTGGCAAGCCTCATAGGCCTCCTTAAAGTCTGCATCTGTCTGATACAGATCCCTCAAATTCTCAAAACCCAAAACTTGCATAGTACTTTCCTGCAAGATTAAAGCCCTTCTACTCAACGCATCTGTTGGCCTGCCCACTAGTATGTTTCAGCACAAACGTAAAACTCTGCAGATACTCAACCCATTCTGCATGCTTATGGTTCAACTTATGCTACTACATAATGTACTGTAATGCAGAATTATCATAAAATAAAACAAACTCATTACCTAGTAAATATTGCCTCCAGTGCTTCAATGCTTGGACAATCGCATAGAATTCCTTGTCATAGGTTGAGTATTTCTGTCTACTTTCGTTCGGCTTCTCACTAAAATAGGTGACCGGCCTGTCCTCCTGGCTAAGTACGGCCCCAATGGCTGTACCGCTAGCATCACAATGAACTTGAAAAGGTTTGTTGAAATCAGGCAGCCGCAATATCGGTCTCTCAGTGATCTTCCTTTTCAAATTCTGAAAACTTTTCTCTACTTCCTCTGTCCAGCAAAAAGGTTGATTTGCCTTCTTGATCGTATCCAACATGGGTGCGCAGATTTCACTGAAATTCCTAATGAATTTCCTGTAAAAACTTTCCAATCTGTGAAAGCTTCGAACTTCAAATAGAATTTTCGGGGATGGCCAGCTAATTTTAGCTGCAATATTTTATGGGTCCATCTTCAACTCATTTTCTACAATTACAAAACCCAGATACACTAACTCCTGCTGGAAAAAACTACATTTCTTCAGATTTATTAGCAGCTTATTCTGCTGCAGCTTCCTCAATACACTTCGAACATGCCTAAAGTGTTCTTCTCTTGTCTTGTTGAAAATCAATATGTCATCCAAATAAACAATTAAAAACTTCCCAATGAACTCCTTCAACACTTCGTTCATTAGGCGCATAAACATACTAGGGGTGTTACTCAAACCAAAGGGCATCACCAGCCATTCGTACAGCCCCTCATTCGTCTTGAAAGTTGTTTTCCACTCATCCCCTTCTCTAATTCTAATCTGACGGTAACCAATCTTTAGATCAATCTTCGTGAAGTATGCTGCCCCACTCAAACAGTCCATCATGTCGTCCATTCGTGGCAATGGAAACCTGTATCTGATGGTAATCTCATTAATAGCCCTGGAGTGTGTGCACATTCACCATTCACCACCTTTTTTCGGAGCCAAAACTGTCGGAACTGCACAGGGGCTCATGCTTTCTCTAATCAGCCCTTTATCCAGCAACTCCTGCACTTGCTTCCTGATCTACTCATTGTCCTTAGGACTCATATGATAGGCTGCTTTATTTGGCAGAGTAGCTCCTGGTATGAAGTCAATACAATGACTGATACCCCTCTTAGGAGGCAGTTCATCTGGAAGATCGTCCACTACGATATCACCAAAATCCTGCAACATATCCTGAATCTCCTCTGGTAAATTTTTGATCTTTGTGTGCAGTACCACCATCTTTGGCCTCCTCACAATAGAAAAATTTACATTATTATCATCGATCTGTTTCAAAAATTCCTTTCCACCCATCAGTAACGCTTTAACCCCGCTAGCTTCTGCTGTATTTTCTTCCTTGATGGGTACAAGCGTGTGCTTAATCCCATCCTTGACAAACTTGTAACAATGTGTCTTCCCATCGTGAACCACTTTCCTATCATACTGCCACGACCTTCCTAACAGTATATGACATACATCCATCGGCATAATATCACACATAACTTTGTCCCTGTACCTTCCAATGTGAAATTCCACTTCACACTACTCATCAACTAGCAGTTGATGTCCCTTTTGCAGCCACGACACTTTATAGGGAGTGGGATGCTTCAATCGTTTCAACCCCAACTTCTCCACCATTTATGTGGCCACAAAATTGTCTGTACTCCCACTGTCGATTATCAATTTACAACACTTACCTTGTGACTTGCAGACTGTCCGGAATAAAGCTGTTCGCTGATTCAGTTCTGCAACTTCTTTGGCTGGTTTCAGCAGCACTTTATTCAGCACCAAAGCTTCCCCTGTCTCAGGCGCATTCTCTACCTCTTCAGGTGGTGCCTCTGCCTCCTCCAGTTGGGAAACATAGTTTCCTCTACCACCTGCTGGTTCCCCTTCAGGACACTCATAGGACTTATGCCCCCACTTATGGCATCTATAACACTGGACAGATCCTCTTCCCCGACCGTTTCCTCTTCCCCGCTGATATGGTCATCCCCCTCTTGTGTTATTGTACTTTTCTATTGTCCCTGAAGGTTTGGAACTGCTGCCTTCTTTGCTGGAATTTGTGCTTCTACCTCTACCAAAATCCTTCCCTTTTCCTTTGCCAGATCCTCCTCCTCTTCTTGCATTTTGTTTTCTAATTATCTTTTCTTCCGCTTTCAAGGAACACTGATATGCCTCATCAATAGTTCCCGGTGAGAGAATACTGATTTCGTCCAGTATCTCCCCTCTCAAACCATTTACAAATCTGGCTGTCTTTTTGGGGGTGTCTTTTATATGCCCCGCTCTCAAATTCAACCTGTAAAATTCTGTCGTATATTCCTTAACAATCAACCCTTTTTGCCTCAGATTCTGCACCTGTCTGCACAACATAATCTGATAATCCTTTGGAAAAAAAATTTCCTTCAGTCTGGCCTCCATCCTAGCCCATTTTTTAATAGGCGGTTTATTCAACCTCTTTCTCTCCGCCTGAACACTATCCCACCACAAGGACACATGTCCTTTCAGTTTGGTGGCAGTGAGTTTTACCTGCCTGTCTTCGCTGATTTCTTCAAAGTCGAAATACTTGTTCAACTCACTCAGCCAGTCCAGCAGCACATCTGCTGATAGATTCCCATCGTAAGTAGAAATCTCATGTTTTGGCTTGCTACTTGATAACAAAACTGACCTCAACAATCTTAGTTCAGGTCCTTCTCCCTCAAAACCATCTGTCACTTCTGCAACCTCCTCATCGCTGTCATCCCCATCGTCAGGGTCCCATCTTCTTCCAGCCTCCACTACTACTAATCGTGCATTCAAAACTCAAATTTCCTCCCTTAGTCCTTCCTTTGCTAACCTTCGATTAGCTCTTCCCCTTCCTCGTCCTCATCTACCAACCTCCATTTTCTCTGTTCACTAGCCCGCTCTGATACCAAAAATGATGTGGCCCAACCCGCTTACACGTGGCAATGCACAGTTAATTTGTAGTAAAAAGTTGAAACTTCAATACATTGGCTTTACACCTCGCCAGGTCATTGACAACTCATCACAATAAATCAATGTAACAGTGATACAATGAATCAATAGCGTTTAATTTCTGTACGCGGGAATTTTTCGACTTTTGTGGCAATCAATACATGTCTGCTTTGTGAGCTAGTTCATTTACTCCACCTTATCCCGATCCTCGCGCCTCTCTCATCGTGCTATGCAACCGCCTTTCCACTGCGTCGATGGTATTTCCACTTACTATGTCGAGAGGAGGGGTTCTCGACCTCCACAAACCTTCCGGCTCTGCATGAGGGTTTCGCCAATACACCTCGGCGTTTCAGTGTGAGGGTGGTTAATCTTCCTTTTGTTGAACAGACTTTACTCTGGTCTCATTGTGCATTCTTTCTGTCGATCACTCTACCCGTGAATCTTGCAATGAGGCTCGTCACACGAATAACTGGTAATTCCTCTAGTGATAATCGTTTGTTTGGTTATTCTGGTCGATTTCACGTCTTTGTGTTCTTTAATCTTGTAGTTTTTTTTAATTTTGCCACTATCTGCTATCAATTTCTTTACAGGTTTGGACCGCCACGACTCCCTATGGCCGCCTACATCTTGGACACAAATCACAGGTACTTAGCTCCTTCCCTGTTGGCAAATTCACAATTTTTGTTTGATGCCTCTGACCGCTCCACTCCTCTGTGAGCAAGCTCTACCAGTTCAAACCCTGAGACTTTTATTTCGGCTCAGTTGTCGAACCCTGATGGTAAGTTATTTCGTGTTCCATCCATCAAATTTACACCTTCTTTACTGTCAATTTGGGTTCTTAAATCGTTTAAACTTCTAACGAAGAACCGTTGGGTATTTTTTACAGGTTCTTGTTCGGTTTTGCTCGTCCACCGGTCTCCCTTCAATGCTGGAACCCTGTGGGTAGGGTCGACCTCATTTTATGTTGCTTGTAGCTTAGGGTTTATGAATTTTGTAACGCCAGACTATAACCGGCTGTTGAATTTCCTCGATGTAATTTGTTAAAATGGAAAATGTTTTGTAGTTGTATAGTTATTTTGTTCAAACCCTCGTTTATGTTACATACTCGAGACTCGGTCTCTTTCTTCCGGACAGTTTTCCTTTTTTCAGGCTTTGTTAAACTCTTAAATATTTAACACAAAAAAATTTCATTCGTACCCAACTTCAAATTTTTTCTGGGATGATGAACTTACCTGTCTCTGCCTGTATCTGGTTTACTGATTGATTTCGCTATAAAAATGAAAACTTCGTCCTTTTTTTGTAGTTGTATAAAGCTTGCTCCCGCTGTTTGCACAATCCTGTAAAATGTTATGAACGAGGAATTTCCTCCTTATGCACACAGTATCTTGTAGCTCAATTCAGTTAATGTTAAACCAACTATGTTTTGTAAATTCAGAATAGAATACTTCACATATAGCAGTAGGAAAATAAAATTTCATTTTACAAATAGTCTGATGTAAATTAACAATCTTTTTCTGAAAGAAATGTCGGGTTGCAGAATGGTCTTCAACTCTGTTTTTTCTTATATCTCTTCTCTCTCATGGGAAAAAAACAAATCGAACCTACAGTAAAATGAAATTCTGCTATTTGTATCCTGTAGGTGATAGTCCGTTCTGCTTTTGGTTGAACTGTCAACCGCATCATTCTAACTACCTTTCCAGTTTCATAAAAAAACTTCCAATTAACTACAAAAACATTCTAATCCCCTAATCCTATTGTTCTCATCTAAATGATAAATAATGAAAGTAATTAAAAACACAGTTTTAGTAACCTATCTACGAACATATGTAACCAGTGAGACAATTAGCCATCTTCTGTCTACTCCGGATCAGATGCTCCTGCATCATGAATACTATGAAGCTTTAAACCTTCAATAAAGAGTTTTGAACATGGAAGAGGATGGGGGGAGAGAACATTGACCAGTTCATGGCCAAAATGATGGGAGTTGTGAATCAACTTAGGACTAATGGAGAGATAATTGAAGATAAAAAATGGTGGATAAGGTTCTCATAACCCTACCTAATAAGTTTGAGATTGTTGTCATTTCCATAGAGGATTCTAGAGATCTATCCAAATTTGAATTCAAATAAATGATGGGGTCTATTTTTTCCATGAAGCATAATCATCATGGAAAATGAGTCCTTAGAACATGCATTCAAGACTCTAACATAAACATGTAGAGTAATAAGGAGAGAAATTAAAGGGAGAGATCAACGAGGCATCGGTAATCATCAACGAAATAGAAGAACTGCACTATAATATCGATAAAAATCAGATTAGCCTCGAAATTATTAGAACCAAAGGGGGAGAGGAAAAATATGGATCGAAAAGTCCAAGGTCCAATGCTTCTACTGCAAAAAATATTAACACTATGAAAGTGAATGAAGAAAGAAATAATTATATTTGAACAAAGGAAAAGCTAATTTATCCAATACTAAAGAAGGGACATACGAGTTAATGTTCATCTCATGTCAAATCATTAGAGAGGAAAAAAATAAGGATCTTTGGATGCTGGATAGTGGTTGTAGAAATCACATGATACATAACAAGAACTTATTTTCTAGTATTGATAACTCTATTAAATCTAAAAATACATGTTGAGATGATCATCATGTCAAGGCCATAGGAAACAGTGTTATGCATGTCTTGACTAAGCAAAATGAGAAGAAATATATTTGTGATTTATTTAATGTATAAAATATTAAACATAATGTCTTAAGTATTGGACTATTGAGTCAACAAAGTTATGATGTTAGATTCAAGCACTCCATATGCACAATAATAGATAAGTCACCTAGTAGAAGATTTGTTGCAAAGATCCAAATGACCAAGAATAAAATATTTCCATTGAATTTGAGAAGTGTAAATACGTCACAATAATATGCAAAAAATGTATCAAGCATAGATGAGACTTGATTGTGGCATGTTAGGTATGTTCATCTACCTTTTAGGAATCTTATTCTCTTGCAGAAAAAAAATCAATGGTTAAGGGACTCCCAATATTGAATGAGAAAACTAGAACTTATCAAAGAACCATTTTCAAAAGAAAAGAAAGCACATTAACATTTGTTATCACTTCATTCGTGAGCTTGTCAACAATGGTCACATATTCCTTCAATTTTGTGGATCTACATATTAGCTAGCATATATATTCACCAAACTATTGGGAAGCACTGCTTTTGAGTTTCAAAGACAACACTTAAGAATTGTGAGTGTTGATGAATGTAGCAAATGATATTAAAGGATAGTGTTAAATTATAATATCTTATATTAAGTGAGTTAGACAAGTAGTTAGTTCTCAATTTGAAATATTTTTCTAAAAATACTTGTAGAATTTATTAGTCTAGATTTTAGAAAGTTATTTTTAATCCTAGATATCTCTAGAAGTTATTAGACCTAAATAACTCCATAAAATTCATGATTTATTTTAAAATCCCTATAGATATGACAAGAGTGATAAATGCCACATAATTTTCCAACTGATTTCATTCCTATCTTTCTCTGTTTGTGAGTTTTGACATAGATTACCACTTCATAGATATCACTACGAAGGGATTTTCATGTCACAACTTTAAATTCATAAAATGTTACAAGTTCATATCATTGTAGAGTATCAAACAAAAAATGACCACATAGTATCTAACACTTTAAAATTCCATCGTTTACAATCCCATGTGTAACCTCGTCTCGGTCCAAGGCTTGAGTTCTAGATTAACGTAGCCGCGCAGAGAGAAAAATGATTTTTTTTCCAAGTGGAAGGTGAGCCAACAGCCGCAAAATTATTCAATACATAATTGTGGATTTTCTTTGTTTTGAATATGAGGTATTTTAGTTAATTTTGAATTTACCTATGTTAGAGTGATCTCTAGAGATGGCGTTGGAGATGATCGATCCCTTCCATGCGCATGCGCATATACATTGCAAATTTTTAATAATATATAGCGAATGATGTACATATACATTGCAAATTTTCAGTAATCTATATCAAATGAGGTCATAATATGAAGTTATAAACAATATTTATTTATTAAAATTCAAGTAAAGGTGAAACTAATTTTAATTTTAAATTGATAAAAAAAGTTAAATATATTTTTAATTTGATAAATGAAAATAAGAATAATTAAAATTCAATGCAATTATCTATAAATGATGATACATTGACATCATTTGTGCGCATAAGAATCAAGGCATATCATATAATTTTGTTTTATTTTATCTTTAATAAGTAAGATATTTATTTTATTACTTTCAAATCATAAAAATGAGAGACATTAAGTGCTTATATTTTGTGATTTGGATTAGTTAAAAACTTTTATATTTTGTGATTTGGATTATTTGGAAACTTTATGTGTATATATTATGTATGTAACATTTATAATATAAAATAAAAATTAATATTGAAATTGAAATAGTAATTGATATAAAAAATGATTTATAAAATGAAATAAAATTTGAAATATACAATGTATTAGTTTTAATATATATTTTAAATTAATGTATTAGAGATTAAATAATCATTTAAATACAAATATAATTTGATATTTAAATTTATATAAATATTTAAATTTATATAGAAATTGACACGTTATACATCTAAATCAATGCATTGATTTTAATGCACATGCATTGATTTTTGTGAATATTTTTTTTATCATTTATTTCTCCATACACACTGAAATCAATGCATTATAAATTAACATGTACAATAAAATCGACACATCTCGAAATTGAGATGTGCACTAAAATGAGTGTACATGCATTAGTTTCAATGTAGATTTTTCACCATTCAACATTGTTAATTTATTTCCATTCAACTTATTCCTCATATAACTTTTGAAATATACTTCTAAATAATACTCTTTGACTAAATTCAAAATGATAAGATTCATCATAGATATATACATTTACACAATTTTGATTGCATACCAATTCTATAACTATGCTAAAAACCAAAGAAGATAGATTGACATTGGTCCTTCTTGATAATACTCTTTGTACTTTTAACCAACCGAGAAAAGTGAGTAAATTTCAGATGATTAAATTAGTATTAGACATTTACATATACCTAATGTTGATTATCTAGAAAGTGTGTTTTTGTAATAAAAATTAAGGATACGTTGACATTGATCCTTCTCGACAATGTGCTCTATATGTTTAACAAACTCAGGAAAGTCAAGAAATTTCAAATGATAAGATTAATCTTAAACACATACAAAATGTTAATCATCTACATATTTTGTGTGATCACCCTAACTAAAATCAACCATAAATCTAACTTAACCTTGGATGCATCAAACATAGAGAGATCAAATTTCTTAAGGTGTAAATCTTTCCTCAAATTTTGCACTTTAAATTAAATTTCACCTCAAAAGATTAGATCTCTAGAAACACTTAATAAATTCAAAATTAAAATAAATCCAACTTAATGAAATATATAAAAAAAAACACTTTTTATTTTACTTTTCAACTATAATATATATTTTTAATTATACATATATCATTCATTTATTTTGATTATAAATAATGTCATATTTATTTTTTATTCTCATATTGAGAGTAGCAAAATATATTGGAAAGGCGATAACATCATAAAATGTTAAATGGGGAAAAATATTTTAAAAAGTTAAAATGAAAATGTATTGAACTTGGTCTTATGTTATAAGAATAATTTAGTATGAAATGGTTATTAATCTTTCCTTGGTCTTAAATAAATATAGGTGATGCTATGAATCAACAGTGAGCTTATTTATATGCTTTTGTATTATACACCTGTTTTGGTTTTTGCGATTTTTTCTTGTATAAATAATTTGTATTCTGTTTTTTGTGATGTTCGTTTTTTTTTTTTTTAAGTATAAATGGTTTGTATTTTGTCTTATGAGTTTTTTTTTTCTTTTCAATTTTAACTAATTAATTTTATATTTATTTTTAATAAATTTTCATTTTTTTAATCTAATTATTAATAATTAATAGATAAGTATGAATAGATGAATAGTAATGATTTAATTTTTATAAAATATTTTTAATAATAATTAAGATTAAAAGTTGATAAAAAGTTGACATTATTTTAAAGGTAGTTGAGTTTTTTTTATTTTTTCAATTTAATTAACAAAATATTATAAAATTAAAATTATATATATATATAATCAAACAGATAGATTTTTTATATTAATAAAAGTTTGGTTTTAGGGCTAGTACCCTTACATAGAAATTCTTAAATTTCAAGTTGTCTACAAAAGGGAGACCTTTGAATGAGTAAAAAATGTGTTTATTGTTGCCATAACACACTATGCTTCTTGTTACACAGTAATTTGTCACTGTCCCTGCAATTCCCCGTCCCGCACATTGGAGGGCTTATTCCGTGACTTGTGAGCAGTGACATGATCTGAAAACACTTTCATGGCATTCCCCTAGACATGGAATTTCATTCCCCTGAAGACATCTCCTTGTGAAAAACCCTAAAAATAGCCTTTTCATCCTTGGCGCTACTAGCCAGTGTTATACCTGCGCCAATGGGGGAAATCTTCTAAATAGGGCGCGCCAATTTGCGCTCTGTCTCATATTTGCACTCGCCCCAGGCTTAATAAAGGGTGTTTTTCAAAAATAAATTGCGGAAGATTGACTCCAACCAACTCATGAACTGGTCTCTAACTTGAGTTGGGATGTTTGGCTCCATATTTCCATGTAGAGGAAGTAGTTTGCCACCTCTCATGGAAGCTTCCTTGAGGATAGGGCCAATCCCATGAATGTAGGGATCCCAACTCCTCTTCCACCATCTATATAAGCTTGCCATTTCCCTTTGCAAGCTAGTCTCCAAGAGCCTTCATAGCCTAAAGAATGCTGCAAGAGCTTTGATAGTCCTCATAGTGCCAAATCCATAGCAAGGAGATTGACAATCGAAGAGAGAGGCTTGTCCCCATCCCTGACAAGCTTTACTGAGACGTATTCTGCTGACGACCCACCGAAGGAAGGTTCAGCGTCAGAGCCTGGATGTATTTTCCTTTGTATTAATTAATGATAAGCAACTATTTGTTATGGTTCCACTTGTATTGTTCATTATGATCATGAGTTGTGTCTTCTCTAACTGATACATAATTGCATATATCGGGTTTTACGCTTGTGTTTGTCGTGTTTCTTGTGTGTGCAGGTGTTCGATCGCGGCGAGCGAGAGGATTGTGATCTACTGGAGCAAGGAAACGAGAGCACCATCTTCCCTACAAACAACATCGTTGGACTTGAGGTAGGCCTTCATCGCAAGTTGGTTTATTGCAATTAGGAGCTTGCACCTTAGCGTGATACGATTGTTGCTAGACCCGATCTGGGCTAGTAGGGATTGCCTCTATCCGGAGAGGGGATTTACCTCTACAAAAAATTGGCGACTCCGCTGGGGAGTTAGCTTGTTGTTTGCTTTATAAACTACAGATGGAGCCTGAAGTTAGCGAGATAGCCTTCGAAACGCTCTTGCTCTACATTAGCGAAAGTAGATGAATGCTGCTTCAGTCAATTGCCGGTTTAGTTTATGAACTGAACACTTGGAGTATTGTCTTGTCTTTCGATCGATTCTTGAATTTGCTTTCTTGATCAGCTCTTTTGGCTGGATCTTTTCATGAGTTTGGCTTTTGGTTTGAGCTCCAACATCACTGGTCTGCTTCTTGGATTGCTTATTTTTATTTTTTCATAGCAAACTTGACTGGTGCACTTAATAGCCTGACAGTTGCGCCAATTAGCGCTAGTTGCCAGTTTACTACCCGCGCCAATCCTGTCATGGCGCTAGTTTCAGCCTGACAGTCGCGCCAATACTGAAAGGTGCTAGGGTTTGCTTGGTTTTGAGCTTTCTAAGCATGATCTGTGGGTTTGGTTTCTTTTTTTCGACTGCTTGAGTTTTCTAGAGCCTTGTTTGACTAACTGTGACCTTCTTCCTTTGGTTGTTTGCCCATTTCTATCAATTTTACATTTTAGCCCTAGGGCATCTAGGTGCTATTGTGCGTGGAGCCTCCCTTGGGAGTTTCTGGTTTCTGCCTGTTCAGTCAACTTTGTGATTGATTCTCTGCATTCATTTGGTGGTTTTCTATCGTTTTATTGCATTGTTTGAGTGATTAGCTCCTTCTTCATTCGAATTCCGCCTTGTCTCGTTTTGGGGCCTAGATTACATGGTTCATTTGAGTCTTTGGGTGTCTTTTGATTTGAGGGACTTTTTGTCGATTTGAGATCCGATTGTGTGCTTGCATTGAGTGAAATTTGATTGTTTTTCTCTTTTGCTATTGCCTCTAAAATTTCTTGTCTCATTAGTTTTCATTTTGTTTAGTGCACTTTTCTCTTAAAACATTGAAAATACAAAAAAAAAACTCTTTTGCTTTTGATCAGTTAGTGTGAATTAAATCTTTTCAGTGTTATTAGTGATTAGTAACTTTGAAAGAAAAGCTTTTAGTTTTCATTAGCTACATTAGAGATATCATTGGTTGTTTTCTGATCATTTTTTTATTATTTGAAAAGCTCTTAACTCTCTCGTAATTATCTTTTATCGAATGAAATGACATACTGTGGCATGTAGTGTACATTTAAGAGATTTTGAGACATAACACTCGTTAGGGCATAAAAAATGAAACATAATTGAAGATAAATGTTAAAATTTATTCAATTTACACTAAGGCAGCATTGAAACATTAACAAAATATTTAGGGGTCTAGGCTAGAGATGTGTTCCGGCGTCTTTAAACCTAGTAGCTGTCGTTCGCCTCTTGGCTTTAGACAGCACTAGTACGGAATTGTGCTCCCCGTACCGTCGTGTATATAAAGGGAGACCCCACTAGGTTTCTATCCTTTATCCATAGGAAGCCGAGTCTGCCGCCCTATACCCGTGATACACCGGACACAGCATTCGGGGAGATTTCCTGCATGTACGTTAAGTCCTTGGTTGATTTCTCTTTCATTTTGAAACCAAGGTGTATATTGCAGTTCACGATTATTTGGTACACCCTTTGCCTAGCATTCCTAAGCAGTCATTTTGATCTTATCTGACTCCTTAAATTTGAAAAGATCACTAAGCGCTTTTCCTTTCACACTTGCTTCAAAACTGAAAGAGATAGAGTCATCTTTCATCCATTTCTCGACTCTTAAGACATGAAGTAGTGAAGTTTCTAAGTTTCAATGTCATAAAATAAATCACCCGCGATCACACGCCCTGTTAGATTTTGGTTGTTGGCCGTTTGATTGTGTGCCTTGAGTCTTTTTCAACCCGTGTGTTGTGTTTGATATTTTCCTTTCGCCATTACTGTCACAGTGGCGGAACCTTCAGTTTCTTCTATTGGTAGTCCATATACCGATGATTCATCAGAGGTCTCGCAATCCTCTACTGAACTACAACAGCCCATTGTTTCTGAGTTTCGCGACGGGGGACCGGTTCTGTCTGAGCTTCCCTTTGGACGACCAGTTGAGTTCAATTGGCCCTTTTCTGACCCTTGGTATGGATTTGGAGTCGGGGAACATTTCCCTCCTCTTACATCGGGTTCACCTTTTTTAGCTACTGTTATTCCTCCTAGTCCTCGCCGTCTGTTACGAGATCTAGCGGCAGGTTAAAATATGAGTGAATCCAGCCATTCTTCTAGCGAGGAAATCCCCACGTCTGGTGAAGATTACCAGCTATTCCCAGAAGTAACCTGGAAGTTATTCCCAGAAGACAACCCCAAATCATCTGTTATGTCTTCGCCCGGTCCCTCACTACCAGCAGGGTAGAGATCCTTAGGTCAGATTATCGCCGCCGCTGCCTCTATGGGGGTATCAGCTCCTTCTACGAGGCCAGTTATTCCTTCACTGGGGATGTCTCCTAGGACACCTGTTACGTCATCCCCTCAGGTCACTTATGTACCCGTCAGGCCCACTGTCTGTGTGGCTGCATATACACCTGATGTTACCACTCAGTCCGTAAGGACCACATCACTTCCCGAAGATGTCTATATAGCTTCTGCTATGCTAGAGAACATTTCTCCTGAAGATTATCGATTGTCCCTACAACAAGCGAACATCGAGGTTGGAAAATACTCTCAAGATCCCAACCGCTGATATTTTTCGCATTATGCATAGGATGGTACACCCGTGTACATTTTTCCATATCAGTACGATGAGTACAGGAATCCTTTATGTTTACCCGCTCCTGAGGCTCAAATTCATGCTGAGGGTTTACCGTATAACCAGACTAGGCAGTCTTATAACCTGCAAGGACAACCTTTTCAAGGCCAACCTTCGGGCCAGCCTGGCTATCCTTATGACCCGCAAGGTTACCTTGCGGACCAGCAGGGGCCATTATACGGTCCGCAAGGACAGTATTACAGCCCTTCAGGTCAACTCGTGTAGCCTCTCCCTAGAGTCTAACTTGGTCAACCTCAAGGACTCACAGGTCAACCGGGGTACCAACCAGGGCCGGTGGGGACAAGTCTAGCCTTCACAACCCATGCAACCTCAGTATCCTATTGGTATGAATGTTGCACATCAGTTGGGATCGTCTTATGGTCCTGTTGCAGGTCAAACCGGTTACCAGCGACCACCAGACCAACCGGCCCATCCGACACAACCTGGTGCTCCACAACATCCAGGTCAACCTGTGCAACCGGCACAACCTGTTAAACCTGGCCAGCCTGTCCAACCAGGCCAGCCTACACATCCTTTCAACCCTGCTCAACAGCCAATTTACTCGATGCCACAACCGAATCAACTGGTGCATCCTAATTATCGCCCTCAGCAGGGTCCCACCTATCAGCAGCCCACTCAACCTCAAGGAGGTTATTACCCTCACGGTCAATCTCGACCGACTTATAATCCGCCCCAAGGTTCCTATTATTACACTCAACAACCTGGCTACACCTATACTCAGCAGCCAAATCCACAGACTACTCAAATGGGGCCGACATATAATCAGGGTCCATACTCTAGTTATCAACCCCTGTACACTGGTTACCAGCAATCGAATCAGACTGGTTATACGCCCTATAACCCCTACGGTCAGAATCCTTTGGGACAGAACCCATGGGGGCAATGATACACTCAACCAGCGTGGAGTACAGGTACTGGTCCTTATCGAGGGCCTGGCATGCCATTCAATCCGCAATTTCCATTCTTGGCGACCTTGGAGTTACCGGATGTTTCTAAATTAACCAATGATCTGATTCTTCATAATCCTTATTGGCCTCCGGTTCTGACCAAGGTACCTGGCGACTGCCCTAAGTTTGAAGGTAAAGCTGGTGAAGACCTCCAAGCTCATGGAATGACCTACCATTTGTGGTGTTCATCTAATTCTTGGGTTGATGATTCAATTCGTCTACGTCTCTTCCAGCGCACTCTTATCGGTGCTGCCACTAAGTGGTATATTGAACTACCCCACGGAATATTTCAGGATTTTAATACTTTAGCAATGGCATTTCTGACGCACTTTCAGTTATCGATTCGCTATGAAGTCAGGACGCATCTCCTGACTTCCTTGAAGCAGGATAAAGCCACCCACATATCCGATCATACTCATGAGTGGCGACGTCGTCGTAGGTTGATCAAGTTTGATATACCTGATCAACTACTAACTCATTGGTTCACCACATCCTTCATTAACAAAATTGCTCAAGATATTGCTATGGGGGCATGTGTGACTGAGGAATAGGCCATTGCACGTGCCCAGTATCTTGATCTGGTATACTCTTAGTCCGGCACGCTGTATGATATTTTGACTGATGCTCCACGCCCAGGAACCTCTAAAGCTCCACCAACACCAGCGGTGGATGGTGTTATTGGTTCCGTGTCTCAAAATTCTCGGAAATCTTTGAATGGGAAGTAGAAGTCCAATTCTTCCAATAATTCTTCTCTTCCCGCCCCTCCATATTCTGGCAAAACTATGGAGTTCAACGCCGCTCAGGCTAATCCTACGGAAAAAGCCTCTAAAGGAAAGAAGAAGGTCAAAGGAAAATCCCAACCTGACGCCCCAAAGTCAGAGTCTTCTAAACCTCATACTGATGATGGTTCCCAACGTAAACCAAAGTACCCTTGCCTTATCTGTGAAGGAGATCATTATACCAAAGATTGTCCTCGACGATCTGAAATTAGTCAACTTCTGAAAGGCTCCAAAGGGACTCCGGCAGTTCTTAAAGAACCGTTCCTATCTTAGCAGACCCAGATGGTTGAGCAGCCCTCACCATCTGCACCATTTGGGTCCCATGTCTTTATGATGAATGGTGTAGCACATGTTTCAATCACTACGCGGTCGAAGGGCTATGCTGGATCGCATCAGGCAGCTGGAAAGGAAGTTGTGGATGGCCCACCTCCTCCACCTGTCTCCGGTTCTTTGGAAATTGAGAAACCTACTGCTGAACCTGTTGTGAGGCCACCTTCTAAAGGTGTTCTGCGAAGGTCTTCCTACAATCCAAATGCCCGTGCCGCTCAGCACTACAATATTGTTGAGGATTTGGCTCAGGCGCCTTCTGCTATGTCTGCATTGGAATTCCTTCAAAGTTTCCCTTCGCAACGGAAAGATCTGTTGTCTGCGATCAGTGGGATCGATCCCACCAATTCTAGTCTTCTCACCTTCGACCTAGAAAACTTTACCCCCCCCCCCCGACTTCCGTATCAAATTGCTCTTGTGATACAAGTCGGGATCAACGGTCTTAACATTCATAGGGCCGTTGTGGATGAAGGTGCTTCTATCTGTGTCATGTCGTCCGCCTGCTGGAAGGCCATTGGCTCTCCAGCGCTTTCATAATCTCCCAATGCCTTAGAGGCATTCTATGGTCGGGAATCGAAACCCCTGGGTGTTCTCGAGAGTTTGTCGATTACGTTACAAGGGAAGACAGTCAACGTAGAAGTAGAAGTGGTTAACGCCAAGCTTAACTACAATCTGCTCCTCGGTCGCAGTTGGACTCACGCCATGTTATGCGTGTCGTCCACCCTCTTTCGACTTCTTAAGTTTCCTCATGAGGGCAAAATCGTTACTGTGGATCAGTTGTCTTTCTTCACCTCCACCTCTGAGAACAACGTTCCTTACGTGGATAAGATCCCCAATCCCCCTGACAGTGTAGGACCCGGTCTCTTCAAGGACCCCGTCCTCATGGGTATTTTTCCCGCCCCACCACCACACACCGTTCAAGTTAATATGGTCTCTAGGTATGACGACCCTTGGATCATCCCTTCGCCTGAACAGGTGACTGATTTTGGAGAATCGATGTCCTTAACTCCAGTAGAGATTAATTACTGTGAAATCGTCGCCGCATCCGATCCTCCTCTCTCTCAACATTCTCCCTCGAGCACAGCTTTAGATATATATTCTCAATCCCCCTGGCTCAGCGAGGCCGACTCGCCTGATCCTCTAAAAGAGATTTTTCCTTCTGACGAAGCCATTGTTGAAACAATGTCTCTTGAGGAGCTGCCTTGGAGCGATGGACATCATCGTTCCTCCTTCATGCCCAGCCTGGGGGCAATGTCATATTGTCTAGAGCGTTTTGCATCTCAGGTTCCTACTCCGCCTCTCCAGACGCCCATTTTGACTCATGAGGTTCTTTCGGAAGGAAACTTGAGCAACATTACTCAAACCACTCCGATCGACATCTCCGTCAAACTGGGGATAGTTGAAAACATACATGTGGGAGTAACTTGTTCTCCTGATGAGATACAAGTCTATACTGATATTTTCCGTGAATTCAGAGACGTGTTTGCTTGGTCCTATGAGGAAATGCCTGGGATTGATCCCAGCATAGTAGTGCACAAGATTCCTACCTATCCCGGTGCGAAACCCGTGTGCCAACGCCTACGCCCAGTGCATCCTTGCAAAGCTGCTGCCATTAAAGCAGAAGTTGAAAAACCTCTGAACGCGGGTTTCATTTACCCTATTCCCCTCACAGAATGGGTCTCAAACATTGTCCCTGTAGATAAGAAACATGGCACTATAAGATTCTGTGTTGATTACCGTGATATTAATCGAGCCTGTCCTAAGGACAATTACCCCACTCCTTTCATAGATCAAATCATTGACGAATGTGCTGGGAGTGAGATTTATTCCCTGATGGACGGCTTTTCCGGGTATAATCAGATAAATATTTTACCTGCCGATCAACAGAAGACTGCATTCATCTGTTCGTGGGGTACCTTTTCTTATAAAAAGCTCCTGTTCGGCTTGAAGAACGCTGGAGCTACTTTCCAGCGTGCTATGTCTTAAGCATTCCACGACATACGCCATATCGTTCAGCCTTATCTGGAAGATCTGCCAGCTCACTCAGCTTGGCAAGAGGACCATCACGAACACTTCCGCCAGATTTTCCTTCGCTGTCGAAGCTATAATATCCAGCTTAACCCTCATAAATGGGTCTTTTGCGTGGATTCTGGCCATCTTTTGGGGTTCATAGTCTCTAAGGACGGGATTCGCCTCGACCCTCTAAAGTTCGAGGCCATTTTCAATCTCCCATCACCCTCTTCGTTACACCAATTTCAGAGTCTGCAGGGAAAAGATAACTTCCTACGACACTTCATCCCGAACTACATAGAAGTGGCCAAAGGTTTCACGCGTCTTTTAAAGTAGAACGTTCCCTTTCGGTGGGACGAGATTTTTCAACCCCATGACATACATTCTATCTCGACAATTACTGGGGGGAAAATACTCTAAATGGATCGTTATCCTTCAAGAGTTCGACTTAGAGTTTACCACTGCTAAGTCGACAAAATCACTGGTTTTTGCGGATCTCATTTGCTCCCTCCCGACAGACTCCACTCCATTTCACTTTGAGGAACATATCCCCGACGAACCCTCTTCCTTATCAGTACTCGCGATCCATGGTACTGCAATATTATTATATATCTTCAAACATCAACGTTCCGGTCTGAGTTGACCAAGGATGCCCGACGTCGGATTTGGCATCAGTCTCAACCCTACCGTATTGTAGGAGATACTTTATACCACGTTGGAGTAGATTCGGTGCTCCGCCGGTGCCTCACCCTAGAGGAGGCTAAAAGAGTCTTGAATGACTGTCACAGTGGCGCTTGTGGCGGTCACATGTCTGAATATGCCACTGCCCAGAAGATTCTGTGTGCGGGCTACTTTTGGTTGTTGATATTCAAAGACTGTATTGTTGTAGTCCGAAAATGTCATGCGTGTCAGGTTTTTCAGCGCAAAATGCGCGTGCCACCTCTCCCTCTGCATCCTGTCATTACTGTCGGCCCTTTTGCAAAATGGGGCGTAGATTTCATGACGTGTAACCCTCATTCGGCCGGGGGGCATGCATATATAATCGTCGATGTCGACTACTTTACTAAGTGGGCCGAAGCGATGCCTACACTAGCCGCCGATGGTAAGACAGCTGCCCAGTTTATTTTCAACCACATTATTGCACGTTTCGGGGTCCCTCAGGCCATTGTTACCTATCATGGTACTCATTTTCGAGATTACATGATGGTCGAGCTGACATCAAGATTGGGCTTACGACATGATAGTTCAACGCCATATTACCCCCAGGAAAATGGTCAGGTTGAGGCTGTAAACAAAGTTTTGGTCACAATGCTTCAACGGACAATTGGAATCCATAAGTCCAATTGGCACCTCCAATTGTTCTAAGCTCTATGGGCCTACCAGACGTCAGCAAAGAGTGCGACTGGATTCACACCTTTTCAATTGGTGTATGGTCTGGAAGCAACTCTTCCGGTTGAGTGCGAAATTCCTTCTTTAAAGTTGGTTGTGGAACTTTTGCCCGACACCTCTCCTGAAGAAGAGGGTCTCTTGTATTTGGAACGGCTGGATGAAACCCGCTGCTTAGCTTCTTTAGTCATTGAATCACAAAAAAAGCGGGTCAAAGCCCACTTTGATCAATCTGTATCTCCGCGTTCCTTTGTCGAAGGGGACCACGTCCTCCTATACGACCAAGCGCACGACAAACTTGGAGCAGGAAAGTTCCAACCCATGTGGCATGGGCCTTACATAGTAAAACGAGTATTGAAGAATGGGGCTTATGAGCTCATTGATTACGAAGGAGTTCCGTTGGCGCAGCCTAGAAATGGGTTGTACCTTAAAAAATACTACGCTTGAAGTTATTTTTTGGTGTGGTGTGTGTACATAGGTGTGTATATTCATTTGTGTGCATGTGTGGTGTGGTGTGCCATGTAAGCATCTTTCTGCTGATCGGGTCTTCCTGATTGTGCAGATGTCTATTACTCCGTTTGTCGGTTTCGCGGATGGTGCCTCCCGCAGTACCAAGAATCTGTCCTCGGCAGCCTGGGTAATCTATGATCCTGCTGGTGAGTTGGTTAATTTGCAAGGTGTGTGTCTAGGGCCTACCACAAATAATGTTGCGGAATATAGTGTTGTGTTATAATTATTAACCGAGGTCGTTAACCTCGGCATTCGTGCATTACTTGTGTATCTGGACTCATAGCTTGTAGTATTACAACTTAACGGTCATTATTTCAGTAAGAAACCCATCCATTTTACGTATGTATCTATGTATTTGTTTACTGAAAAGAAATTTTGATTATATCACATATCAACACATACCCAGGCATATGAATACATTAACAGATGTAGTAGCTAATTTGGTTTTAGATATACATTTGCGCAATTTATAAAAACATCATCACATGTAAAAAGATCCATCCAGAAATAGGTATATATATATATATATATAAGTGTCGAAATGTTTGCATAGTGTGCATCACATAAAATCAAAAAATATATATGTTTGTCTGATAGCAGCCGGAGACAACATGTATCTCAAAACAAAAATATGCATGAAAAGTCCTAAATAGCTAATCAACATGCTGCTCGTGGTAACACACCATCGCACGCACCAATCGCCTCAGCAGTCTGTGAAGGCGACTAGGCACCCCCATAGTGTGTCGCTGGTAAGCTAATGGGACGTCTGCCAGCCGTGCATAGTCCGGGATCCCCGGGGCAATGCCCTCCAAGTTCTAGATCAGTTCGCTCCCTTCGCCACCCTCAGCCTGAGGGTCATGTGCAACATGGGTCCTCCGCGCGATGGGCGACATGCCCACGGGCCTCTCTGGGCCAACGTCTGCATACACATAAAATTGTTGTTAGAATAGACATGTATTACCAAAAAAATCATAAATACATAAAAATCAAAAAGAGAATCATACCCAGCTCCTCGTCCCACTCCTCCCCCTCTGGGAGTGGAAGATCGGGATCTCCGGTGAAATTCGTCCCAGCATAAGGCCAATCCTTGACCACGATCAGTTGTCGTCGTAACCACCCAAAGAACTCGGGTCTCCAAGACATGTGTTGACCCCCTCCTGACCTGGGCATAAGTGCTGCCCAACAAGCCATCCTTGGCTCCCTCGGAATTGGCTCGGCAACTATTGCCCCTTGGCCTTGGAAAATGGGTAGTCGTTCCAGGATGAACGACACCAAAATGGAACCGTAGCCGAACTGCTTTAGTTTGGCTTGCTTGCATCTTGTTAGCTGCCTCTTTATGTTGGTTGTCACCGCAGTAGCCCAATCGAACAATGTGGGGTTCATACACTCGGAGGCTAATATGAGTTGGGCCTTGGTTTCCTCATGTGGAGCTTGCGATCCTGCAGCTCGTGTAATGGTATGAAGCACTACCTTGAGTGCTAGGTCCCAGACAGTGTGGATGTCCACCTTCCCGCTTCCCGATCCTGTTCGTGCCCCTGGGCACACTCTTGCCATTACCATCTCCATTTTCTCTCCGGAAAGTCTTCTTCCGGTTATGATTGGCACTGGACCTCTGCGCGACAACCCGGTAATAAAATAGACGTCAAAAACCTCAAGTTCTAGCACTTGGTCCCGAAGTTTGAATACTTCCTCATTTTCATCCCATATGCTGACCAAGTACTGTAGCAGCTCAGGTTGAGCTCGTAAACATGGAGTAAGGAAGAATTTTTTGAGTCCACAATTCCTTAGTGCATTCATACAGGCTTCGTTCTCCATAGCCATTTCATCTTCCTCCCCATGTTCCCTCTCCTTCCATTCGATAACCATTTTGCCTGTATATCTACATCAACACAATAAAAAATGCTATGTTAGATCTCTGGTGCATTTAAAAATCCACATGGGTAGCTCACATTTTGAAATGTTTAAGCGGAAAATTGTGTTGCGCCATTGGAAAACAGTCGCTCCAGTTGGCGCTACCCCTTTGTGAGGAAATGTCCATTGGCGCGGGTCCGTGCCTGATACCCGCGCCAATGGAGCAAGCCATAAAATTTTAAAAGGGCCCTCCCAGAAGTCTAATGCACAATGAAAACTCATAAAAAATGGATTAAAATGGAGCTTAAGGGAGCGCCTTTTACCTGGAACAAACGAGGAGCTGAATGACGTCCCAGATCAGTCGCAATCACCGTCGCAAGTTTGCACACAAACAGACCACTATTGCTCTCCAAGTGAGGTAAAAAGTAAAAGTAAATTTGTTTTACCATTTGAAGCCTATTTATAACTTTTTAAGTCAAAAATTAAGTTTTAAATGTCATTTTCTCAATATTTTGATATATTTTGTCGAAAAATGGATTTTACACTTGCTTTTATGTGCAGCGACAGGTTTTTACGCGACTTGGACAGTGATACGAGTTGTATTTTATA
Source organism: Pinus albicaulis (assembly GCA_034641835.2). Lineage (NCBI taxonomy): Eukaryota > Viridiplantae > Streptophyta > Pinopsida > Pinales > Pinaceae > Pinus > Pinus albicaulis. The sequence continues at coordinate 1,280,155,242 of CM076578.1, forward strand.
CTTTTTCGGACTCGGTAAAAACACGAAAAAGTCATTTTAGAGTCATCTTTCAGCTCTTTTCTGACTCTCTAAACATGAAAAGATTGCCGAGTCCCTTGTCGTTTCGATCTCGTTAAAGTGGCCACGAAATGACATCTACCCAGTATACGTTTACCCCTTTTTTGGGCTAGGATAGATTATTTACGAAAAAGGAATACCCTGGCCTATCATGACTAGGAGGTTTTCTCAGACATAGTTTTCTACCTTTTCGGATCTGAGGAACTATTTACGAAAAGGGACTATTGGAGTTTACTTTTCTGTTGTCTTTTCAAACTCTCTAAATATGAAAAGACGTCGAGTTCTCCCTTTGTCAGACTCGTTAAGCCCTGATGACATTGGATTCAGTCGTAATAACGATATTCGAGTTCGTCCTTCCTAGGGCTCGTTAAATGTGCTAGGATGGATTCGTCCGAAGGACAAACTTATATGACAAGCATATGCTATCCCCTTCAAGCTTGTTTTCAAAAATAATTGGGGTACTCGCCAGAAATGGCGGGGAAAAATGGAACCAAAACTGTTGTCGTGTCAGCAGTATGTCGCTCCTGAACATGGCACTTGTCTGCATTCGTGTCGGGTTGGGAACATCTCATCTCGTTTTTCCACTTGCCTCCGTGGGTTTGGGTAATCCCTTTTGACCTCTCATCTGCTCTTTGCCTTGTGATCATGACCTTTGATCTTTTGATGTCAAATACTGCCAAACTCACTGTCGTGCCGCCATATGTTCAAGAGAAGTTGACCTCTGCAAAATTTCAACCTTCCTCTGATTCTCATCTGATCTTGATTCAAAAAAACATTATACTCCTCTGTCTCGCATTGATGATGTGGGAAACACTATGGCCCACCTTCGATCAAGGTCACTTCCTGTCGACTTCAGCTCATTATCTAGGAAGCTGATCTAGAGACTCCCTTCCGGTACCTTAGAGCCTACATGCCTCAATGGTAGGTTCTTCGCGTTCTACGTGAGGTTTTCATCATTGGCCTCCGATCGAGTGATTCTACGGGTGTTCGACGCCAGCTCACTGATTCGCATGCCGTATATTATACCTAGAGTACCTTGAGGGCCATTGTCATCATTGGTGGTACCTCTCGCGTCTGTTAACAGCTTTCATCATTGGCTGGTAATCAGTCGATGTTCTTGCATGTTCAACTTCAGCTCACTTATTCGCATGCTTGAACTTGTACTTTGTTCGGGTCGAGATGGAGCGCAAGACCCTGGATTTTGTCTGTTGGAATCCAGGCTGTGATTTTGTGGATTATTATGATTAGTTACATGACTCATTCACTGGATGGCTACGACCATACCTGAGTCTATTTATCGATTTTCATTGGATGGCTGCGTCCATGCCTTGGATCTGGATTATTGTATACTCTGTTATGGATGGTTGCGCCCATACCACATATATATCATGTATTTGAGATATCAATTGTACTTCTCTATGCAGGTTTTTCGACGGCAGTGTTTTTAGTTGGACACGTTCTCGTAAATCATTTCACCCCTCTCTCTCTTTCGGGCCTCATGCTTTAGGGGGCATCTGTTACACAACAATTTTTCACCGTCCCTACAATTCCCCATCCCGCACATTGGAGGGCTTATTCCGTGACCTGTGAGCAGTGACATGATCTGAAAACACTTTCATGGAATTCCCCTATACATGGACTTTCATTCCCCTGAAGACACCTCCTTGTGAAAAACCACAAAAATAGCCTTTTCATCCTTGGCACGACTAGCCAGTGTTATACCCACGCCAATGGGGGAAATCTTCCAAAGAGGGCGCGCCAATTGGCGCTCTGTCTCAGAGTCGCACTCGCGCCAGGCTTAATAAAGGGTGTTTTTTTAAAATAAATGGCGGAAGATTGACTCCAACCAACTCCTGAACTGGTCTCTAAATTGAGTTGGGACGTTTGGCAACGGATTTCCATGTAGAGGAAGTAGTTTGCCACCTCTCATGGAAGCTTCCTCGAGGATAGGGCCAATCCCATGATTATAGGGATCCCAACTCCTCTTCCACCATCTATATAAGCTTGCCATTTCCCTTTGCAAGCTAATCTCCAAGAGCCTTCATAGCCTAAAGAATGTTGCAAGAGCTTTGATAGTCCTCATAGTGCCAAATCCATACCAAGGAGATTGACGATCGAAGAGAGAGGCTTGTCCCCATTCCCGACAAGCTTTACCGAGACGTATTCCGCTGATGACCCGCCGAAGGAAGGTTCAGCGTCAGAGCCTGGTTGTATTTTCCTTTGTATGATTAATAATAAGCGACTATTGGTTATGGTTCCACTCGTATTGTTCATTATGATCTTGAGTTGTGTCTTCTATGACTGATACATAATTGCATATATCGGGTTTTACGCTTGTGTTTTTCGTGTTTCTTGTGTGTGCAGGTGTTCGATCGCGGTGAGCGAGAGGATTGTGATCTGCTGGAGCAAGGAAACGGGAGCGTCATCTTCTCTACAAACGACAGTGTTGGACTTGAGGTAGGCCTTCTTCGCAAGTTGGTTTATTGCAATTAGGAGCCTGCGCCTTAGCATGATACGATTGTTGCTAGACCCGAGTTGGGCTAGTAGGGATCGCCTATGTCCGCAGAGGTGATTTACCTCTACAACACTTTTTATTCTTCTTTATTTGTTCATTTGTTCGTTTACTCAAGTAAAATATGTTTGGTCTTCTCAGAAGTATCCATAATGGGTACTCATTCGATGCATAATTCAATTCTGCATCCAACGAGTGTCTACATATGAAAGATGAGTATATATATATATATATATATATATATATATATATATATATATATATATATATATATATATATATATATATATATATATATATATATATATATATATATATAGTTTGTTTTGTTATAGCTAAAGTACTTATTTGTTTCGCCCTCTCTTATATAATTTGTATTTATCTGGGTTTTGGTTTTTTATGAAGATTTATGATAGTCCAAATAATACATTTATTGTGCTGCTATTTGGGGCAAGCACTTCGTATCAATAAGAGTTAGAATTTCGTATATATATATATATAATTTCTCAAGATATATATATATATATATATATATATATATATGCAAGTAAATTATATATATATATATATGCGTAAATTCTAACCCCTTATTGATGCAGTAAATTCTATTCAAATGTATATATATATATATATATATATATATATATATATATATATATATATATATATATATATATATATATATATATATATATATGCAGAAATTCCTAACTCTTATTGATGCAGAAATTCTGCCCAAATCAGATACTTGCGCACAATAAAATGTGTGTTCCGTTTAACATGAAATCCTCATAAAAATCTTCATAAAAACTAATTAGATTAAATACAAAATATATAAGAGAGAGAGCCGAAAAAAATAAAGTACTTGCTTATAATAAAACAGGAAAATTACAAATTCAAACCCTTCTTTGCCGAATATTACATTTGTGGGCCTCTTGGCTCTCACTCTTTACATAAACTCTGACACCATTTCTCTCTATATCTCTTTCTCTTTTATGTCCTAATCCATCTCTATGCCTATCTATCATCCTCACACAAAACTTCATATTTATACATAATTGTGGATTAAATTAAATCCATGATTTCCTCCACAAATAACTCAACCAAATAGACTTGATTTGTCTGAATATGGGAACATGGCGCTGGGCGGGAGACAGGCGATTTTGAACGGCGATGGGCGCGTTTCTGCAAACGATGTTCAGACCAGGTTTTCGAATGATAATGTTCAGGGAATGCGCGCCTATGCATACGATGAACAACCCAGATTCGATGTGCAGCCTGGGCTGCGTTCAAAAGGACATGAGGATCCCCTTTCATTCTCGGACGGAAGGCTATCGTTCTTTGATTTCGAAGGTGGTTATGATGGGAGGGCGGGAGGCAGTTTGATAGGCAGTAGGAGCGCGTCACTGTTAAAGGGTCTTGAACTGCAGGGGAAGGGATTGCATAAGTGTTTGAACGCGGAAGAGAGGGATTCTAATGTGGGTGGTTATCAGAGAGCCATTGATCTTGGGTATGAAAACAATCAGGATCCCTCTGTGCTCTCGTTTAGAAGGGTGGATGGTCTCAGGGAAAGGGAAGAACAAACCCATATTAGCTGGGAAGAACAGAGCAGGGTTCATATCTCTGAAGGTACTAAAGAGACGGGCTTAAACAAGGTAAAGGAGGTTGGAGCATCGAAGAAGGGGGGTAGAAAAAAGAATTGGATCAAGGTCAAAAGAGCAGAATACAGCTATGTCTTGGGTGAAGACATAGGCTGGGAACAGGTTTCACAAATGGCGAGCAGAACATTGGTTGGCAGGGTTGTGGGGAGGTTTTTCGTTCTGAAAACCGTTGTTGCATGGGCTGAAGTGCATTGGAAATTTGTTCTTGGTTATGTGCCTGAGATGGTGTCCCTCTCAAAGGGGTAGTTTGCCTTCAATTTCCTACATCCTGACCATATCTAGTGGGTGATGCATCGGTGTTGGGAATTAGATCATTCTCCAATGCTCCTAAAACCTTAGCATCCTCTCTTTGATGCAAGTAGGGAGAGGGTGGATTCGGTCCCTTTGTGGGTTTGTATGCCCGGCCTGCCTCTACACTACTGGACAGAGGAACATCTTCGTGGTATTGGCAATACGATTGGGGTCTTCTTAGAGGCAGACCTCTCTTTTTTTAAGACTAACCACAGGCGGGTTGCTATAATTCTCGTTATGATTAACATCAGAGAAGGCCTTGCAGAATCTCTGAAACTCCGGTGGGGGAAATATGACATTAAGCAGCTCCTTGATTATGAGAATGTTCCATTTAGATGCCGTCGATGCCATGCTTATGGCCATCCGGCCTACGAATGTAGCCTTTCCTCTCGAAATGTTAAAAGCCGGGGCTCTAGTCGATCTGAGGAGGAACCTATCTTGAAGGGGGCTGGCTCTAGCCCTCCCAATACACAGACAATGCCCACTTCAGTTTTCTCATGCGTTTTGAACCATGATGCAAATGTTTCCAGCACTCCGTGTGATTTAGGTCTCCAGGCGTTGAGAGCGGAGTCTGGTTTTTTTCTGGGCAGAATTCACTCTCCCAGAATTCTGATTGTGGATCGGTATCTGCTGTAAAGATCCACAGTCATCACTATGGAGTGGATTTCCAGTTGAAGGATGATGGTATGTTGAAAGAAGTTTTAACTTTGTTGAGATCTTCACTCATGGGTTCCTTCCCATTCTCCCCCAACATCAACATTTCTCTTAACTTGGTCTCGACTTCAGTTTCGGCTCGGAAGGATGACTGTGGTAAGTTACCTAATGCTGTTCCTACACTTTTTTCTCAGCCAGCTCTCCAAGAGAAGGCTACTGTATCCGATCCAGGTGAAGAGCTGTTGGCCCCTTTGGAAAACTCTGTCCCCTTGGTCACTAGCTACAATATGAGATCTAGTGCTAAAAAAGGTGCAGGTGGGTTCGGGAGGGGAAAATCTCCTTCAGCTCGGGGCAGGGGCAGGATCTCTTTTTTGGCGAAATCTCAGGATCGAGCTATGATGGATGTACATGATGGGAGGCAGATTTTGATTGACAGGGCGCTTAGAGCAAGCCAATCCCTGAAGCCTGGTGTGTAATGAAGATTATGTCCTATAACTACAGGGGCTTGGAAGTTCCCCTTAAGAAATCTGCTTTCCGGAGGATTATTTTTCTGGAGTGTCCGGATATTATTCTGCTACAAGAGACTTTAGGTGAAGGGACTGTGGTCAAAGTTAGATTGGAAGGTTGGTTGCCAGGTTGGGTTTTTGAGTCACTGGATGTTAGAGGAAGGTCAGGTGGTCTGGCTGTTGGATGGAATGAAAGATCAATCAAACCTCTGAACTTCTGGGGTATGGAGTCAGTCCTGGGCTTAAATTTTTTGTCGATGGAGCTTGGTGAAGCTTTTAATATTTTTAATATTTATGGACCTTATCAAGATAGGATTCCTTTCTGGGACTCACTCCTAGGTAACTCTTTACTCAAGGAGGACTCAGTGATATTGGGTGGGGATCTGAACTTTACTTTGGGCCAGTCTGAGGTCTGGGGTCCTCGTGCACAAATTGATTCTTTGACTGGATACTTCACACAAAAATTGGAGGAGAATCATTTGCTCGATATTGAGCCCATAAAGATGAAACCCACCTGGAGGAACAACAGATGTGCTGAATAAAGAATAGCGAAGAGACTAGATCGTTTCCTGGTGGCTGAGCAGATTGTAGGCCTTTTCAGATTAGGCAGTGAATCGGATGTGGGGGTGCATCTGATCATTTTCCTATTTTTCTTGAGTTCAAGATTGGGCCCAGGCAGCCTCCTAGTCCTTTAAAGTTCAACAAAATCTGGCTAAGGGACGATTCTTTCAAAGCTCTTGTTCTCGCTAGGTGGATCCCTTATAGGGCGGATAGTACTCTTTCAGCAGCTTTTCATTTTGCTGAAAATTTAAAACGCATTAAGGATGCTGTGAAAGTTTGGTCGGCTGCTAAGAGACAGAGGGAGGATGTGGATTTGAAGCAGGTGGAGGAGGATCTTCGTTTGATATATGAAGGGTTTGGAGGGGTTTTTCAATCCTAGGTAGATAAAGACACTCTTGTTTCCCTTGAAAAAAGAAGGAACTCTCTACTTATGGATAAGGAGGAATCTTGGAGATTGAAAAGTAGGGCCACATGGTTGGCATGTGGGGATGATAATACAAAAAATTTTCATGCTTATGCTCGTGGTTGAAAGGTGGCTAATACTATATGGAGTTTAAGTGATGTTCAGGGCATTGAGCATTCTACCTTTGAGGCTAAAGCTAAGCTGGGGGTTGAACACTTCAAGGATCTATTTAAGGCCCTAGCTCATGCATCACTTGTGGAAGTGATAAGAGATGCTCAATTTTTTCCGAGATTTGTGGAAGAGGCTGATAACAGATCTCTGATGGCTGAGGTTTCTGAGAAGGAATTAAAGGAGGTTCTCCATAGTTTCCAAAAAGACAAAAGTCCTGGGCCAGACGGTTGGTCGATCAAGTTTTTCTTGGCTCTTTTTGATGTTTTAGGGGCAGATCTGCTGAAAGTTGTGGAGGATACCAGAATTTCAGGGCGGATTCCTGCTTGCTTTAATTCCACTTTCATAGCTCTAATTTTGAAAGTGGATAATCCTCTTTCTTTGGCTGATTTTCGCCCTATCTCTTTGTGCAACTGTATTTATAAAGTGATAGCCAAGGTGGTTGCGAGAAGACTCAAAAGCATTCTGTCTACTCATATCTCTGGTGAAAAATTTGGTTTCCTGGAAGGCCGTCAAATACATGAAGCAATCGGAACTGCTCAAGAGGCTCTCCACAGCATGAAGACAAAGAACCTCAAAGGGACTGTGCTGAAAATAGATCTCTCAAAAGCATATGATCGGGTAAGCTGGTTATATATTCGTATGCTTCTGACTCACCTTGGGTTTGGCATTGGTTTCATAAGATGGATTATGAGTTGTATTACAACTGTCTCTTTCTCTGTTTTTCTTAATGGGGCTGCCTCTCCCTTTTTTCATGCTGAAAGGGGTTTGCGCCAGGGTTGCCCCCTTTCTCCCCTTTTGTTTTTATTGATTGCTGAGGGTTTGAGCAGAGCTCTTCAGGAGGCAAAGAGACAGGGTTCCTTGAAGGGCATACAGGTTGCTCCTAATTTTTTCATCACTCATCTACTTTTTGTTGATGACGTTTTAATCTTCTGCTCTGGATCGGTGGGTGATGCAATCACTATTGGTGAGATTTTGGACCTGTTTAGTAAGGCCACTGGTATGGTAGTGAACGCTGGGAAGTCTTCCATCACTATTCATTTTCTGAGGGAAGAGGAGAGACGTGAGTTCGTGAGGATCTTTCCTTATAATCTTGCTGGTTTGGATGATGGGATGAATTATTTGGGGTTCCATTTAAAACCCAATGATTATAGGAAACAGGACTGGAGCTGGTTGCTGGAAAAGCTGGAAAAACGTTTAAGAGTTTGGTCTCATAAATGGCTGTCTAGAGCTGGGCGGTTGACTTTAGTTAAGTCTGTTTTGGAGGCTGTCCCGATTTATTGGTTGTCCCTGTCTTGGATTCCAAAGGGTATTTTGGAGGCTGCCAGGAGGATTTGCTTTCGATTCCTTTGGAGTGGGAAACAGGAATCATTGGTGACCCCTTGGGTTCGGTGGGTGAAAATTGCAGTCCCGAAAGGGATGGGAGGATGGGGACTGAAAAATATTTTTCTCTTTGCTCAGGCCCTTACTGCAAAGGGTGGGTGGAGGCTCATCAATGTTGATAGTCTTTGGACATAGGTGATCAATCAGAAATATATTGCTCCTTTCTCTATTGTTGATTGGATAAGGAATCCAAGAAAATCCTTTGCGGGTGGTTCGGTGATTTGGAAGGCACTAGTTAAGTCCTTTCACATTTTGGAAACTAGTCTGGCTTGGGATGTGGGTAGTGGCAGGAAGCTTCGGGTTGGTGAGGACCCTTGGATGGGAAGTGTATTACAACACCTCCTTCCCAGGCGTACGGTTGATGCCTTAAGGCAGAGGGGGATTACTTTTCTCTCCTAACTTGCTGATCCGGTTCAGAGAAGGCTGGGCATTCAGCCTTGGATTTTGGCCTCTTCTTTGGGGCTGGATGATCATGATGAGAGGGCTCTGGCTGTTTATATCCGTGCTTTAAAACAAGCTCATATTTTGCTTCAAGATAGGGAGGATAAGATTGCTTGGGATTTTGACTCTTCGGGGATCTATTCTCCCCGAGCTAGCTACATAAAACTTAGTGTTGGGGTTGTCTTAGGTGAGGAGCGGTGGTGGTGGAAGAAACTCCAGAAACTAAATTGTCCTCCTAAGACCCGCCTTTTTATGTGGTGTGTCCTTGAAAATAAAGTCCCCACCTGGGATGTGCTACAACACAGATGTTTTCAGGGCCCTGGCTGGTGTTGTTTGTGCAACTCTGATGTGGAATCTGTTAACCATCTTTTCCTCAGTTGTCCTTTCATTAAAGGTGTTTGGCTGGAATGTTCCAGGTTACTGGGTATCCTTTGTAGATGGGAGGGCTTAACTGTGTCTCATGCATGGGATTCGTGGTGGGTGTCTTATGCTGAGCAGAATCTAAAAGCTCTACCTCTCCTAGTCATATGGGGTTGTTGGTTGGCACGTAATCGTCTACTATTTGATGGGACGGTCAGTGCACCAGAGATCGTTGGTGCCATGACCATTGGACTGCACTCTGCTTTTCCTATCCATATCCGTGCTGCCAATCAGAGGGAGGTCCTACTGTTGGATATTGATAGGAGGAATCCTTGGGGCTTTTTTGACGGGGCTATGCAGCAAAATGTCTGTGGTGGAGGGGCTCTGCTATTTCTGTCGGATTCACATTGGTTTGAGATCTCTGTAGGGCTCGGAGAAGGTACAAATAATTATGCTGAAATGCTGAGCCTCAAGATTCTTTTGTTATTCACTGTGGAGAAAGGATGAAAAACGATAAATTTCTATGGGGACTCCTTGAATGTGATAAATTGGATAAAAGGAATTCAGCATTGCAGAGTACACCATTTACATAATCTGTTTCGCTCTATAAGGGAGATCCTCCGTTCATTTGATTCATTCTCCTGCCAGCATATATATCGAGAAAATAATGATGAGGCTGATCGAGCATCAAAGAGGGGGCTTCTGCAGGACGAGGGTATCTAGAGGATTAGAGAACATCAGGATGGAGATACTACTGAATATTTCCATCCATCCTTATTTGACTGAGAGGCTACAGGTTTTCCTAAGTTGGCCTTTCAACAAATTGCCAACTGTTTGTATACACATGGTGTACTTTTTCTCAACATATTATGTGAAGGTGAATGAGATTTATCACTCGGTTTTATATTGGTCTTCATGCACGATGGACTGTCAGCTGTGGGCTGGAAGTTCTTTTCAACAGGTATGACACCTAACAGTCATGGGCTTCTTACTTTGGTGAGCGTTTTTCACAACAATTTTGTGATGGTGGCTACACAACCACGACTTTTTCGTTTGTTTTTCTCTTATCTGAAGGGCTGCTACAGCGGGCTGATCACACATGTAAATGATACACATTGACAACGTCTCCTCCCTGGGCGGTGCTACATCACTGCATTTATGCTGCGTTTTTATTTCTCTGTTGGTGCATCTTCAAGGTCTTATGACTATATGGGCTATGAATGCTCCATGAAGAACTTTGGGAACTTTTTTAATTTCTGGGCAGTGTTTTTTTTTCTGAACGAATTATTGCTGGTCTTCTAATAGAAAGCAGAGTTTTGTTTCTGTCTAATTTTTTGAACAGCATGTTTTCAAAATAGAAAAGGGTAATTTGCTAGATCATGTTTCTGCACAGGATTACTTTTCTCCTTTGTAACTGGTTCTTTCCTACAAACGCTTTGGGTTTGTATTTCTTTGATCACATATTTATGTGAATCACATTGTAATTTTGTACTCACCTGCAGTAATGAAATTATGTTTTTTTCTCGAGGAAAAAAAAAAAAAACTCAACCAAATTCTAAAATAGCATTATTCCTCCTTTGACTCAACTAAGTTCCATTTAAGGAGTTCATAATCCCTAAAATATCTATACAACTCAATTCCAACTCATATTCTTAATTTATTAAGAGAATATTTACAATAAACCTTACACTCAGATTTTCCTCTTAATTTATTTAAAATTTGCATAATTTTTAAAATAATTAAGAAAAAAACATCACCCCCTAAATCACCCAAATATTTTAATGAAATTTGAGTAGGATGCTCCTGCATCATACTCCCCATGTAGAAATGTTTCCATAGACTCATGTCTATGAGGTCTGTCACTTTTCTATAATAATGTGACGACCACAAGTCTCAATGACTTGCTACCTCTAGGATTCCAAACTCTGCTTTTCCACTGGTATTTTAAAGTATCAACTCCATTTTGGAATTTTGCACAGAATTCCCAGAATAGTATTTTCAGAACACGATCGAATGTAACTCTTGGTTTTCCATACCACATCATCTTTATTTTGGGAAATACAGACTTGTGTAGAAACGCTGACACCCATTCTTCTAGTCTCTTGGCTTTTAAAGAATCTCGAACTAGCTTTACATCAGCATTACCAACATCACTCATTCTGTCAACTGGATTCCATCGACCTCTACAAAAATTACTTTCGCAAATTCCTCGGAGTAATTCCTCTTTGTCGGATGCTTCCGTCTCCAATTGCGCTGAACACTCAACTTTCTGAAATGAAGAATAATCAAGAACTTCTCCTCGATCACAACTATAGTCATTGACTGTCCCTATAGTAACAAATTTCTCATCCGGTGATGTACCTGCATTCATCAAAAAATTATTAGTTTTAAAAATACAAGACCTTTCGGCCTCTTTTGATGCTGCAAGCATCAATCTCCCATCATAGACCTTCTGGATCTCAGTAAATCCTCTTTTGAATTGCTGACCACTTTCATCTTTATCCTGCTGGATTAATACTTTTGTTTCCTTTATGTCTCTAAGGACATAACTTTCTTGATGCTTCTGATTTTTCATCTCATTTTCAAATACTTTCTGCTCAATTTCTCTGATTTCGACATCATATTTATTAATGTTGCCTTTTGTACCTACAGCCACATTATTATTTGAAGAGTTAAAACATTCACTTAACTCTATAAACGTTAGAAACATTTCATCCTTATCATGCATGGCAATTGCAATCTCTTCTTTATCAGGTTCTGCAAGCTTCACTTCTCCTTCAGGTTTCTTGAGCCATCTTTCCAAGAACTCTATTTCCAGGTGAAATCTTTCCAGCATTTCATCACAACCTTCATTCCCAGTTTCGTTCTTCTTCTGGAAATTCTCCTGAGTTATCCTATTTTTTGTATCATCACATTGCAAAATTCTTTCATCAATTTCATTAAACAAATTCATTTGTTTACCTCCTTGGAATATCACTACGGAATTTTCATTATGCTTCTGCGCCATAACAGCTTCAACTGGTTGTCTTACACCAAACAAGAATTCATCTATGAATTCTTTCTGCTGTAATAAATCAGTACCTTCCTCCTCTGAAAGGCATTCTCCATCATACAACAGCTTCATTCATCTTTGTGACAGTTTCACCAGACTGTCCATCATCTTCTACACATCCTGCAAACATACACAAACTATGAGATTTAAAAATACAAGGCTTCATAGCCTCATCTGCTTCCCTTGTCAACATATCTTCAAATTGTTATGAACTATTCCAATCGTTCATGAGATATTTCTCATTAACCTCTTCACCCAAAATTTCCCCTTGTTTTGGTCCACAAACGGAAACTTCCATTTATAACTTAGCTCCTCTAAGTTCTTCACGTTTCAATTTCACACTCATCATCTGCTCGAGCTTTCTCAGCTCTTCTGTTAACTGCATATTTACCTGTTGATTCCTCTTTTCTTGTAGTCTCTGCCATTTCACTTTCTTCCTCAGGGTCCAACCATGTCTCTGGTCTTTCTTATTTTTCTGCAACAATTCCATCAATAACTCAAGATGAACTGCTATCTCAGCCTTCTCCCTCTCATATTCTTCATCAGTCAATTGCTTCCATATGCCATTTTCCTTGGCATATTCCTTCTTCTTTCTTCTGTTGTGGTATTTCACAAAACCTCTGAAATGACTATGAACAGTCATCTTCTCCTCATTTGTGAACTTCATCTATTCACTTGTGGATTTCATTCAATCCCCTTTTCAGCAAGCCTTCCTATTTTCCATCCAACAATGCAAGCTCTCTTCCTGCGCTTGGTGTCTTTCGATTCTCTATCTTGGAATCATCTTCTGGGAAACTCTCTTGCTTCTCTTTGTTGCAAAAAACAACTGCAGTAATTCTTGTGTTACAATGACCAACTCTTTGGGTGTCGGGCTCCGCCGATCATGCACCCAATTACATTCAAACCTTTGACTTGATTTAAGACTTTTTGACTCCAAACTTGACATCAACTCTTCATCTTGATAAACAATGCATCATTTTGTACAATAACTCAATGGTGGACTTTAACCTGACTCAAGCTATACAAATTTCTTCATTTGACCTTGACATAATGTACTAGACTCCTTTTATTTCATGATATACAAATCATTACTTCAACTTTAACACTAATACATTAATTATCCCACCTCTTATACCATAAAAATCCACCTTAAATAATTTAATGAGCACTTTATCTCTCTCCTCCAAAAATTATACTTTATGATATACGCCCCATATAAAAGTAGGATCTTAAATATAGGTTTTGCGAAAATAATTATAAGTCACTTCAAAACAAAGCACCTTTTCCACATAAACAAAATCACCCATTTACCTTTTCAACCTGCTCATTCACTTTTTAATGGACTTTATCTTTTTGTATGGGCTGTTTGCAGCGTCCACCTCCACAATCAAGTTTCTGCTCACGCTTGACAAAAAATTGATGAACGAGTGTCTTATCCTTGTTGTTACACTTTGGAAACTTAATTGAAATGGCAAAGAAACGTGCATTTGGATGAGTTTGAACCCCTTTATCATCGGGTAGAAACCATTTACCGTGTTAACATGTGGATAGAACAACCTCCATAGAACATTCTGCATCCACTTTCAAACATAATTTTGTATCAATGCAATTCTCACAGATTGCTCATTGATCCTCAAAAGTACACGAGGCATCTTCATGAACATAACTTGCAATTTTGGATATCAAGCCCTTAACCAGTAACAATAAATTTAGCATAAATTGTGCGACGGGACCACCCATTTATGCTAACATCTTTTTTCACCGATGGGCTTTCGACAATGTTTTATTAGGGTTTTGAGATACTCCCTTCGGATGGACTCTTAGCGTCACTCAGAATAGTAGTGATAAAAAGTATTATGCACTGATAGGAGGTTTGGTGTGGAACGAAATCGCAATGATGGGATATGCCAATTATCCATGGAAGAGCCCAATAAAACATAAACGGATATGTCAATTATTGTTCACACGCAGGTCAATTGTATATTCATATTGAAAACCAATGGTTTTGACTTAATTAACAGCCCCCTTACTATTGGATCCACACATAGAACAAAAACTCTTCAATGAGGAATTGACGGCTACAAGTGGAATTCTCCACAGCTCCTCATTGCATATAATTCTTCACTCCACTAGTCGGCTACACATCAACTTGAAAGGCCAACAATATTCTTGTTTGACGTTCAAGCACAGATCGGAATCAAAAACTCACCACAACCTCTGCGCATCTTCAAAAAGGAAACAAAACAATCGAAACGGTCCGGCCACACTCTCCACTCTGATCAAAAATTACAAACATGATGCAACGACATCACATCTCGACTCTACTCCTTATTACTCCACGAAAAATGCTACCTCTACTCAACATTCTAAAATGTTCCACCAATTTACCATCTCAATGTTCCCGACGACTCTTGCACCAGAAAAAAAACCAATTCATCAATGTTCACGACCGTGAACAGATCCAATTCATAGTCGCCTCTGCTCGGCATAAACCAATACTCCAAGACCTATGATCGCACCTCACCAGGCATGGATCTTCGGCTCCTTTTTGCTTGGCATCCATAGCAAGACCCTCATTATAATTTGCAGAGGATTTGTGACAACCAGAGTGATCTCACAATTTTTTTTCTTTACCGACAGTGGAATTATTTCAACAATGTATCTATTCTCTTCTCCATTGGACTCGAACACCTCACCTGGTGCTTCCCTGTAACATCAATTTTCCAACGCTCTAAACTCAATAGCAATTGAACTCAAAGCGTTACCATGACGCAGCAAACCTCCAATGTTGCCTTCGGCCTTATCAAAGGAACTTGAAGGATTTTACTGAAGAACACTGCCATTGCTCAGCATTCCACAACTCCAGCACCTCCAGCGGATATGATGACATTCAGAAAACCAATGGTCCAGACTCCAAAGCCTTTATGGCATTTGACAGCAGATAGAAGACTAGTAAATTGCAAACAAACCACGCAGCAAACTGGAGTAGTAGCAAGGCACCAAGAACGCTGAGGAGATCCCGCAAACATCAACAGCTCACCAAAGGATCCACCCACGCTATTATCTTCTCCACGCATATATATAGTTGCAGAGTCAAATAAACAACAGAAAACATGGAATAGAGCGAATACATGGATTGCTATAATAATAACCATATCAATTTCGCAACCAATTTACTCCCACAACAGACAGGCATCTTCCGCTCTGATACCAAAATGATGCAGAAATTCTGCCCAAATCAGATACTTGCGCACAATAAAGTGTCTGTTCCCTTAAACACGAAATCCTCATCAAAATCTTCATAAAAACTACTTAGATTCAATACAAAATATATAAGAGAGAGCGCTGAAACAAATAAAGTACTTTCTTATAATAAAACATGAAAATTACAAATTCAAACCCTTCTTTGCCGAATATTACATTTGTGGGCCTCTCGGCTCTCACCCTTTACATAAACTCCCACACCATTTCTCTCTATATCTCTTTCTCTTTTCTGTCCTATTCCATCTCTATGCCTATCTATCATCCTCACACAAAACTTCATATTTATACATAATTGTGGATTAGTTTGAATCCATGATTTCCTCCACAAATACCTCAACCAAATTCTAAAATAGCTTTATCCCTCCTTTTACTCAACTAAGTTCCATTTAAGGAGTTCATAATCCCTAAAATATCTATACAACTCAATTCCAACTCATATTCTTAATTTATTAAGAGAAAATAAACCTCACACTCATATTTTCCTCCTAATTTATTTAAAATGTGCATAATTTATAAAATAATTTAAAAAAAAACATCACCCCCTAAATCACCCAAATATTTTAATGAAATTTGAGTAGGATGCTCCTGCATCACTTATTTTATTATTTTTCTATTATTTTATTATTTTTCCTTAGGATGCCACTTTTGGGTTGAAATTTCCCCTAACGCCTCCTTCGCTTGTTCAACCTTGCCTTGATTTGTCTTGTTGCAAGTTTTCTTTTGAAGTTGTATGTGTTGAATGGTGCTTTTATTGATTCCAACATCGATCTTTGAATGCTCTTCATATTCATAAATTTTTTCATTGATTGGAAGCTCCAAATGTCATGGAGCCCTGGATGGATGAGAAGCTCCCACAGTGTGGTCACGATGCCCTACTTTTGATGAAGAATTTAGATGGGAAAATAAATTTTTTAGCTTTCAATAACATATTCATTTGATTCTCCTTGTCATTCCATTCTAACAATAGGTGCCACACCTCATAACTCCTCGCGGTTAAGGAGATATTCCTGATCAAAGTTAGCGTCTCGAAAGTGTGGTCAAAGTCCCCAAAGTGAATGATGGAAGGCAGCTTAATGATTGGATAAATATAGAAGAAAATTTTGATTAAATAATGAGGATCTTATCATCCCTTAAAATACGATTTTTACTAGACCAAATTGGTGTGCTAAGAAAGATTATTATTGAGGAAATCATTTTAAATTTTGGAGGTTAATTCAGCTTCAAAGGGGGTTTATGTTTTGGTTCCAAATTTTTCAATTTTGAAATTCAAATTTCAAAATTTACTAAGGTAAGCTTAGTGTTTAAGTCCATGTTATACCCATCTCTAGAATCCCCATTCTCTATATATAGAGTTCATATTGATCCATTAGAAGAATTATTTTGAAACACAACAATCTATCTATCTTTCTGTTTCAACAGGCCAAAGGCAGAACGATTATTCTTAAGGAATGTTAATTTGGCACCTTAGGGACAAATTCCCTTCGTTGGATAGCCTTCTTCATCGAGAGAAGACCCTCTTTTCCCTTGGAAGAATTTAATTTGTTCAAGGAAAAAAAATATTTTAAATGGAAAATCCACAAGTACAGAAAAGTAGAGGTATGCCTAAAGTCATAATTGGGTCTCCAAAGAAGCATATAAATACACATCAAGGAAACCTCATTTGGACTTCACATCATTGCATCTTCTCTCTATATTTTCTCTTGAAATTGTTTCGTATAGGCTAAAGTAAGGTAGTCGAGCTCACACGTGTGAAGGGAAGAAGTGAATTCTAATTTTCTGCGTTGAATGTGTGTTTGGGCAGTCATCGACTGAGTTTGACTTATCAATTTGACTCACTTTAACTTGCAAAATTTCGATTTTTGGAGGCCAAATTTTCTGTTGAGAGATTTAACTTTTTTGGGAAGTTTGACTGGGCTTGACTGCAGGTTCATTGACTAAAGTTTGACTGCATAAATCTAAAGTTTGACAATAACTTACTCTCTCCTTTGACCATAACTTCCTCTCTCCTTTGACCGAGCTCTTTCGAGACTATTTTGACTTGACTTTGACGAGAAAGGAAGGTTAAATATTTTGACTGTTGACTGAGCTGATTTGAAGCATTTTTGATTGTTGAACATTGAATAGTTGGGGCATATTTGACTACTATTGACTATTGTTGACTTTGACCAAAAGGTGTAGACTTGGACTTTGGATCATATTTGACTTTTGGGATCATCTCTCATTAGATATTGGTTAGTATATTTGGATATTCAAAGTTTTTGACCTTTGAATCTTTTATTGATGAATTGGAACTTTGTACCTCTTTGTTGAAAATTTGATGACTTTCTAGTAGAAGAAGATTTTGGAAAGGGTTTTCCCCCTTGTGGGGTTTTTCCCTGGTCTTTTATCCAATCTTGTGTCTCTTGTTATTTTCTCTTGGTTTTCTTCTATTGTACATTGGATTTATTGTTCTATCTACAATTGCTATTTGTTTTGGAAGATTAAATTGATTTGGAGGGATTGATAATTGAAGAGATAATTGGGCTAAGTGATTGTAATAAGCATAGAATAGTGGAAAATTAACATGGTATCAAAGCTGAGGTGAAGACAAGCCCAAGGAAACAATAGACAAGAGAAATCATCTTTGGAAGAAGCTAAAGGAGCCTATTTGACTTGGTCAATATGTCTATAGTGGAAAATTAACATGGTATCGAAGTTGAGGTGAAGAAACAAGAGAAATCATCTTTGGAAGAAGCTAAAGGAGCCTATTTGACTTGGTCAATATGTCTACCTCTTATTTTAAGGACACATAGAAGCTGGTTGACTTATCAAATTTTGCAGCTTGGAAGTCATATTAAATGATAATGATGTCTTGGAAGATGTAGAAGGAAAAGTACCTGAGCTACCAAAAAATGCTCCTGTTGTTTCCAAATCCAAATATAAGAAAGGTGAGCTCAAAGCCACACAAATTATTTTTTATTATTTGAAACATAATTTGTTTACTTATGTTGGAAAGTTGAAGAAGTATAAGGACATCTATGATAAGTTGGTTGGGATGTATGAAGACAAAAATTTGAATAACATTCTTTCCATGAAGAATTAACTCAAGGACATTGAGATGAAAAAGGGGGAATTAGTGTAATCCTATGATGAGGATATCCCAGCTAAGGGATCAATTGCAAACTGTTGGTGAGACTATATCTGATAGAGATTCGATGTTGGTTACTCTTTAAGGTATTCCTCCTATTTGGGAAACCATAATCACTACTATTAGAAACAATGACAAGTTCTTGATATTCTATGAGTTGGTTGGAAAATGTAGTCAAGAATAAACCAAGATGATCTGTAGAGGGAGGACTCAAAATCATGAAGAAGGAGAAATCTATGCATTTGATGCACAAGACAAGAAGAGGATAGGAAGAGGGAGACTATATAACTCTAGAAAGCCTCATCCATATTCTAGGGTTTCCAATAGAAGATTCAAAAGGGAATTATCAAAATTTGTATGTTACAATTGCCACAAACATGGACACTATGCCCGAGACTTCCAAAAAAAGAGAGATGCTCCAAGGTCCAACAACAATCGTGGCTTCAACAATAATAGGTTTAATGATAGAATAAGAGGCGGTGATAAAATAAGTAGAGATGATAGAAGAGGAAGAGATGGTACTGATGATCATGAATAAGGCTATCATCCACAAAAGAGATCAAGGAACTCAAGATAGTGGGGCTTCCAAACATTTATCTAGGTATCGTGAAGTCCTCTCAAATTTGGTTGAGATGGATATTATTCTAAATATAATTCTTGGAGACAACTATACCCACCTTGTGAAGGGTTATGGTTCAGTTAAATTTCATTTGGACTTTGGTGAATTCAAGATATTATTCTAAAGATCATTCTTGGAGACAACTATACCCATCTTGTGAAGGGTTCTGGTTCAGTTAAATTTCATTTGGACTCTGGTGAATTCATTATTCTTCATGATGTTATGTATGTTCCATTCTTATTTTTGTGTCTATATCCCTCCCTCTCTCCTTCTCTCTCCCCCTTCCCCCATCTCTCTCTCTCTCCACTACTCCCTCCCTCTTTCTATCTCTCCCTTCCTCCCTCTCTCCCAATTCCATATATATATGTGTGTGTGTGTGTATACCTCGCTCCATATCTCCTTATTTGTCTCTCTATCTCACCCCCTAAACACATGTCATGCTCTCTCTCTCTCTCTCTCTCTCTCTCTCCATGTATATCTCTCTTCCTCCCTCCCTCTTTTTGTCTCTCTCTTCTTCCCTCTGGCCCCCTCCATCTATATCTTCGTCTCCCTCTCCCTCTCCTTATTTATCTCTCTATATAAATTGACAAACATACACACCCTCTCTCCCTATTCCTACCCCCCCCTCTCTTTATTCCTCCTCCTCCTCCTCCTCTCTCTCTCTATCTCTCTCCCTCTCCCCCCCCCCTCTCTCTCTCTGTCTTGCTCATCTTCCCTCTCTGCCCTCTCCATCTATATCTATAACTCCCATTGTCTCTCCTTTGTCTCTCTCTCTCACCCCCCAAACATACTCTCTCTCTCTCTCTCTCCTGCTTCCTCTTCCTTTTCCTCTCTTTCTCTTCCCCTTCTCTCTCTCTTACACTTATCTCTCCATATCTATCTCTCTTCCTCCCTCCCTATCTTTTCCTCTCTCTTCTTCCCTCTCCCCCCCTCCATCTATATCTCTCTCTCTCCTTGTATCTCCTTCTCAACCCCAAAAGATACACACACTCTCTC
Source organism: Pinus albicaulis (assembly GCA_034641835.2). Taxonomy (NCBI): domain Eukaryota; kingdom Viridiplantae; phylum Streptophyta; class Pinopsida; order Pinales; family Pinaceae; genus Pinus; species Pinus albicaulis. Next base: position 1,280,175,297 of record CM076578.1, read on the forward strand.
CATATCTATCTATCTCTCCCTCCCTCCCTCTTCCTCTCCCTCTATCTCTTCACCTTCTCTCTCTCTTCCCCTTTTGTTTATTTCTCCTTCCCTCCCTCTCTCACCCCCTCAATCTACATCTCTCTCTCCTTCTCTCTCTCTCAAGTACACTCTCTCTTCTTCTCTCTCCCACCTTCCTATGTATCTCCCCCTTTCACACACTCTCTCTTCACCCTCCAACTATGTCACTATCTCCCTCCCTCTCTCCTTCTCTCTCTCCCACTCTCTCCCCTCTCCATATCCATGTCTCCCTCTCTTTTTGTTACCCTTATTTCCCTATCTTTATCCTCTCCTTTTCTCTTTCTTCCCTCATCTCCTCTGTCCCTCATTTTGTCTTCATATCTCCCTTGTCACTCCCTCTCCCTCTCCACCTCTATCTCTCAATATATTTGTTCTTCCCTCCCTCTCTTTCCCCCTCCAAATCCATCTCCCTCCCTCCCTCCCTCTTTCGACTCTCCCCCACACCTTGTCTCTCTCATCCTTCCTCTCTCTTACCCACTCTATTCCCCCCCCCCTCTCTTAAATCTGATCCCATTGTACCGTATTTAAGAAAGAATCTAAATTTAAAAAACATAATTGGTTATAAATTATTAAACTTATATTTTGGATCAATCATGTCAAAGAAAATACAATAATAAACAACTTAAATGAATCATGCACTATATTTCCTCTATCATTGTTAGTCACTTTATTTTCTCTCTTCTCTTGGATCCTTGGTTAAGATGCATCTATCCTCATTCTTTATAATATTACTTATATTATATAAAATTTTCCCATGTATATATAAAAACATTTTAAATTTTAATTTTATTAAAACCTCAAAATAATCTCTATGGGAATATTTTCAGTAGTCCCGAGGATGGAAGCATGGGTATTGGCCCATGGTATTGTAAGAGAATAATTAAAAGCTTAGATCCATAACATAATAATCAAAAGCCTAGATAGCCCATGGTATGGCATACTCCTACACATCTACCCTATAGTGGCTAGGGCGCAATAATTTTTGGTAAGATTATGTTTATTTATTTATTAGAGGGTTTAAAATAGGTTTTTGAGGACATAAATTCCAACAAATTCCTATCCAATTTAGGATAAAATTAAATGAAAAATAGATAGATAGTGAAAGTCTTATTTATAATGTAAAAATTATACTAATACAAAAATACAAAAATACAAATTTAATATATATATATATATATATATATATATATATAATTTACATTGTCTAATTATTTTTTAGTTTGTATGCAAACAAGTTGGACTAACCTACTATTTGAGAAACCACAATTTAGAGGCATTCAAGACATCATAATAACGAAGGGATTACATTCACCCTAAATTATAATTTTTAAAAATGTTATAATTTTGACTTTTAATGATGATGATGATGGTGGTTACCATTCGTTAAGACCAATGCGGTCTATCGGACTTTAAGAGAGGAGAAAGAATCTAAGTTTGATTCTTTAAAATCTTGTTTCTATGGTCAAAGAGAGGGGAAATAAGTGCTCCAAGATCGTTATAGGTGGGTTGGCTTAATAGGTCAAGAAGATTGGAAGTGTGACAGATGGTAGGGAATTGAGAGCGAATGTGAGTAAGAGTCGGGTAGTCTAAAAGGAAGTGCTTTTCATCTTCCACCTGCTTAGAATTTCAAATCTGACAGATTCTATTGTTCCAAGGGGTCTTGGGAATAGACCATCGTTCGGTCTCACTCCGAAGCTCATGGGAATTATTTCTTATCTTAGCGATGTCCATTTTTTTCTTATTGCTGGACAACACAAAGAGATAATTCTGATTATCAAGGGTGGGGTTAATCACTTCCTTATAGTATCTTAGCTTCCTTTTACCCTCCAGCTCTTGATCCTCCCACAATTTGTCCTTAAAATTGGAGGTAATAGTATTTTTTATATTATCTTTGCTTCCCATACTGATCTCCTCCTTAATTCCCCAATGGTTGAGTCAGGACTGGGCATCCTTATGCCACCTGCGCTTGAGGCGAAGGTGAGGGTTTTGACTACAGTTAGAATCAATTTTAGGGGGCCTTTTTAATTCCATGTTGTCAAGCTTCTTCTTATACATCATATATCTAAACATAGTGGTACTTTCAATGAGGGACAAACCAGATTCGATCAAGAGGATAGGATGGGGAGTATTTCCCTTGATCTTAAGGTTGTAGGTTATGAATTGCTTTTGAATCATCTCAATCTTCCTCCATGACTCTCTGGATATACCGCAACCCCAAACTTCACATCCGTATAAGACAACAGGGGTGAAAAGGTTCTCGAAGAGGAACCTCTTTTTACTCCAAATGTAAATATCGACCGACTTACAATTGTTTTCAAGCTCATAGTAAGCTTTCCAGCCCCTAATAATCCTTTTCTCGATGTTAAAATTCCAGTTGAGATGACGAGGGAAGTCAATGCCCAAGTACTTATAAGAAGAAACATGCTCTAAGAACTGGTGATTATACACGAAACTACCATGGGTGATCTTCTTGGATTTAATGATCATGACTTTAGCCTTGTCGATATTAACTGTCATACCCATCTTGGAGAAATTTTCATGAAGAATTTGGAGCTGTTTGTTAAGGTCATCGTGGCTTTTTGCAAGAAGAACGATATTTTCGGCATAGAGGAGAAGAGTAATGAGAACACCAGCAAGCTCAGTGCCCTTTCACCCCGCAGATTCCAGAAACTCCTCTAGCTTATCGATGTATATGCCAAAAAGGGTAGTGGATAGGGGACACCCTTGCTTAACTCCAATATTGCATTTAATGTCTTTAGACCACCCCTCGTTGGTCTTAAGCTTCGTAGTGATGGTCTCATAGAGACGGATCACAACAATCCTCAGCTCAGGAGGGACCAGGATCTCTTTAAGTCTCTCCCAAAGTTTTTCTTGAGGGATAGTGTCGAAATATTTTCTAAAGTCCACAAAGCAACAAAAGAGATCGACTTTACTATTGCGACATTCCTCCGCAATGATTCTAAGAGTGACCAGATGGTCAATAGTCGAGTGATGTCTCCTAAAACCAACTTTCCCTTTAGCTCTTTTCCCTGGCGTTCAAGTCAAAGGGTAAGCTTCTTCTCCAAAATGAGCCCATAAAGCTTGGCCAGGATATGGCTAACCATAATGGTCCTGTAGTTGGATGGAACACTCTTGTCCCCATTTTTAAATATAGGTACAATAAGGCTTTGCGTCCAAAGCCAAGGGAAGCCATGCGTTACACCCAAATTCAGAAGCTTGTGGAGATAAGGAATGAGGATATATATTCCCATTTTAAGGATCTCAACTTGGTATCCTTCAATATCTTTAGCTTTCCCATTAGCGAGCTTATTAATACCAGAATCAATGTCGTCAAGAGATAATACATGCTCCTGAATTGGAGTGATTAAGGTGGTGCCCCTAGTGTCCAGAGATTCATACAACTTATTAAGATAGTTGTCCCAGTTTTCTAAGGGGGTAGAATGGTTATCTTTGGTTTTACGGACAAGAACATTCTGGAAAAAAATTTTGGGCACGACTTTAGAAAGGTGGAGAAGATAATCCTATAGTTTTTTAATATATGATCTTTTCTTCCTCTTGATGATATTTTTTGTATATATTGATATTATGTAGCTTAATGATTTCATTAGGGGCGTCTCTGATTGCTTTCCTGGCCATTTTGCAATCTTTTTTCATACCATGGTGTCACATCTATAAGAAAAATCACCATAAATTTTTTTAACTAGGTACTTATACAACTTACCATATGCCATTGAATTTCTAATCATAAACATATTTCTATTTACACATATATGTCACAATTCATAAACATATTCTTACCTTTAACACATAGCATAATTCATTTTACATACATACATACATACATATATATATATATATGTATGTATGTATGTATACACACACACACACACACACATATATACATATATGTGTGTGTGTGTGTGTGTATATACATACATACATACATATATATATATATATATATATATATATATATATATATATATATATATATATATATATATATATATATATATATATATATAAACTTATATGGGTGTCCAATCCCATGCTCGGACATATGTACCTATTCATATTCATTCGAACATCAATTGTACCTTAGGATTCTGTTTCGATTATAAAGTATAAAGATTTTGTTTTTGATTGTTTATGTATTACATGCTTGTCATGAGGGTGTTATTACTCTCGCATGTCAACCAGTACTTTACACTTCGAATTTGATTAAAGTAGAATGTTGTTTTGTCTCGTTTTCTGGAACCCTCCGGCCGTCTATCACGATGGCTGGCCGACAACTGTCCCGCACCTAATCCCCATCGGGGTCTGGATACCGTTGATCTATGAAAACCTACATCAAACAGTCTCGATGAAGGCATAGATGGTTAATATAACCACCCACCCCATGCCTCGCCATCCAGATCATTCTTCGCCACCACGCGAGTCTATTCATCTTTGCAAAACTGTTCTGTGCTTGAGACGGTTCTGCAAATCCCGAATGGATGCTGGAGGTATCAACCCGTTACATTGTTGTGGGTTTTTCTCATCACCGATGGGTATATTCTTAACCATTCCTCATGCAAAAGGTTTATGCGGTTTTCGTTGTTGTACCAGGGGTTCAATCCTTTCTTACCTGCTGTGTTTCTTTCTAGTTTACAGTGAATGTCTCTTCCTTTAGCGTAATATGTTGAATCATTCACTATTACAGGTGTGCTATACATTTTTCATTTATGGTTGGAATATTTAGAGTTTCTTTCGTTCTAGGTGGCTAACCCTGATAAGGGTTTATCGCTTGAACTCTCTTCATTTTCTCAGCTTTCCTCATCCATGGTGAGAGAAACTAAACATTTCAATTCGGTTTTCTTCTTGTTGAGTGAAGGATGTGAGTCTGACCATTGCAAGCTCGACCTGAGCAAGTAACAATATCGCAACCTTGTTGATTTTTCCTACTTCAAATCTAGTTTGAATTTAAGTTATTTTGTTCTCATCGTTGTTCTAGGATTACATCTTAATTATTTTCTACATTTTAACCTTATTGTGCCTTCTTTTTGGGCGTAGGTTTGGCTTAAGCCAGAACCACATGTGAAATTCGATTTCAGCATTGTATCTCCACAATAGTTGCACAAGTATGCCCCCGGTAACCTACTGCGCATCCTTTCTTAACTCATTTTTCTTCGTTGTTGAGGGTTATACCCTCCATGTGTACATGTGCGACAGATGGCCATGGCTGCACCTGCATGCAAGGGATTTTCTGGGTTCCTAGAGTTCGTTGAAGGGATTTGGCATAATCATTCATTTTGTTTCAGACTAGCCTAAATAGGTCTGTCTCCCTGTTATTAGTAATTTGAAAGAATTGTTTCCCCTCGGGTCTGAAGGCCTTTACGCTTGGAACTTAGTTAAGCTAGTGTCAATGTACTTGTTTGTTTCATTATTAAAACTCATAATTAGTGCTTTGTATTTCCACACAAAATCTTATGGAAGATGTTAGAGGTTCTAATGTTTATATTCCTCTGTCCTGTATCAATGTTTAATTTTCTATAGTGCGTGTAAAGTTCAGATGCATGACTGTCCTTCTTCCTCCACCTGAGGGTTTTATGTTTAAATAAGAAATTTGGGTCTTCTGCATATATGAAGAGCTCGGCTATATGACAATGCGTTCTGTTTTTCTTTTAATTGCCCACCGAATTACATAGCTTCAGTTATAAGTTATAATTTCATTAGTTGCTTTTGACCGTTGGTATTTAATAGAGATAAATTGCTACAACATTTTTTCCTTCTTTGTTTATTATTATTGTGTACTACAGAAATCTCCAGTTGGAATGGCCAGAGGACCATGACCCCTGCCCTGTCACCACGGGGCTTGGCGCTAAACCTCTGAGCCTTAACAGTCTAAATTTATAGTTGTCGTTTTTACCCATAATCTACAATCTTTATGGTTTCTTTATTGAATTACTGGGTCTATGATAGAGTAAGCACATTAATTCTAATGCCTCTAGAAAAAATGAATAATTCGACTTAGTTTTGTCTGTGTCATGTAGGATATATTTTTCTGTATAGAATTTAAATTTGTAGTAACGTGTAATGTTTTTCCTTCAGCGTGACACATAATAAATCATACCTTCTAGATTTTCACTTCCATACTTTGCCTTCTAAGTTAAAGAAATTGGAGTTCTCTGTATTGTTCAATCTTAACATAAATGAATAAATGACAGAATAGTAGAACTAAGTCATACACACTTCTTTCTTGTTTCTATCACTTGAACTGTAAGATAAACAAACAAAAAAAACTTATATTTGTATTTTTCCTTTCAGATAACTGATGGTTCCGACCAACCTTGAGAGAGGCAATCATGTCCTCTGCTCCCCCCGTGCTCCACACCAGAGTCTTAGGTAGTAGACAATGTTATTAGAAGAAAGACCTCAGGAACTCAGTCCAGACTATACTTCTCTTGGGTTTCAGAGCTCCACTAGTTTCCTACCAGTTCTGGACAACTCTTTGCAACATACTGTTAGTAACCCTCATCATTCTTTATGAACATAACCCCTTACCATACTTAGGATTTCCTTTTAATCCTCTTGGGGAAGTAACTATCAGAAACCGCCTCTACCTTTTTACTCTAGAATCTTGGAATTATTTTACCATTCAATTAATCCATTTTACTCACGATAATTTATCAATTTTATTTATGAAATAAACTCAAGTCTTACTAACAAATAACCATATTCGTTAATTCTCTTTCTCTTAATAATTCAAATGTATTATAAAAAGCATGTCAACCATAATTAAAATAAAACAAGGTGTTACACATGGATTGGAAGTTCTGTTAGACTGCTTAAACGAAATCTCATTAGAAAACTTGCTAATGGTGTTGGAAATGATAGTAGTGAAATGGTAATGAATTTGATCAATGTTGTTATTATAATTCATGGGGCCTAAATCTCTCTCTAAATCCCTTAAGAAGAGGTTGGTTTGACTTCTATCAAAGCAAATACATGTTTTTCTTTCATTGGTCTCCTGCCTATGGGTGGTATGCATAGCGAGATTGAGGGATAGAGACAAAGGTCTGTGGTGAGAGTCATGCTCGAATCCCTTAAGAAGCTTGAATTTTGTAATATGGTTGAGGGCGAGGATGTCAGAAATTGCATAATCCACGACATTGCTACCCAGCGCATTGAAACATGTCATCTAATCAGAGAGGGGCCACTTGTTAATACCATTACAAATAATTAGGTCCTGGGAACTGCAAAGTTTGAGGAGCTCGGTGCCGAATAAGTTCTCGATAATGTCTTCATTTTTTCTCTTGAATTTATTAGCTAAGTTACTATCTTCATCAAGCCACAAAGGGTCAGGGTTAGAGTTGTTGCTTAATGTAATGGCTTGGTTAGTAGCATCTCTAGCATTAAAGTCTCCTGGTAAAAGGATATTACCATCATTTCTCAGGTTGAAGATGTCTTTTTCTAAAGAATTGAAAGGATAATTCTTATCCAGGTTGTTCTTTTTATAAGATGTAGAGTTGATGGGAGCGAAATAGCAGGTTGCAAGAAAGATCTTATTGGTGGTAGAATCAGAGATTTCGATCCAAATGGATTGATTGAAGGGGTTGATTTTATGAAGTCAGATGTGAGAGGAAAAAGTGTTCCTTATATAGTAGGATATACCACCGAAACCCCTCCAAGAGGATTTCTTATTCCAATCAGACCAAAGAGTGAAATTGTCAGGGTGAGGGACCCTAGATTCATCATGCTCCCATGTTTCAACTAAGAGAATAAGGTCAATATCACTCGAGATCCAACTTAACATATGACCTTTACACCATGGAAAGCCACGAAAGTTCCAGAAGAGGATCCAGAGTGATGCAAATCCCTATTTATCACTCGTGCTTGAGACTCTTATCTTTAATAATAGTTTTCCCATTCCCAATGATTGCCCATTTCCCGCCCTTTATTGCATCCTTGACCTTTTGGACTTCTTTCAGAAGTTCAACTTGGTCTTTTGGAATGAGATCTTCATTTATGAAGATTCCTGTTCCTTTTAGGCTTGGGGATTTCTTGAGTATATCTAGTTTATGTTCATGACAACTGACCTTGACACATATAAGTCTGTGTTTATGCTCAAGTATCTTTTCGACCCTTATTGCTTCCGTGAGATATGTTGTTTCTTTTTGAGATTTTGTTTTTAATTGTTCTTTAACCATTTCTAATGTGTTTTCATTGTTTTGTTCTTCTATACCCGCAACTATAAGATTTAAGGCTCGTTTGTGGTGCTCATGGTAGAGAACAATAAAAAATAAAAAATAAAATAAAAATAGTATCAATATTTTATCAATATTAATGTAATAAGTTAAAATTATTTTTTCAACCATATTAATACAAAAAAAATGACTATTACAAAGATTTAGACTAATGTTTCACATTTCTATAACCAATTTAGATCCGTTTTAACTCTGGATCTACCTAGAGGGATCAAATCTCTTTTCACTCTAAAAGAGGTTTGCATCTCAAGAGATTTGATCCTCTCTACTCATAGATCCAAAGTTAAGATGCATCTAGACTCATTCAATTTCCCCATTAAATAGACTATTTTCCACATAAATACCATGGTTATATTTTTTAATCAAACTATTATATTTTATTAACCAAATTAAAATATTTACATTACTTTATAACATCTATACCATACTAAATTGAATTAGAAAAAGACCACATAAATACCATGGTTATATTTTTTAATCAAACTATTTTATTTTATTAACCAAATTAAAATATTTACATTACTTTATAACATCTATACCATACTAAATTGAATTAGAAAAAGACAGAATATAATTGGTTATTAAATTAATTAAAAAATTGTAAAATTTGTGAAACATAATTATAAATACTATCTCTTTTCAACCTACTTTATTCTAGACACAACTTTATTCAATTTATAATCTAGATTATTCTAAACCACTCTTAAATTATTAAAATTAATTGTGAAGGTTATTAAAATTTTCAACATACTTTATTCTAGACACAACTTTATTCAATTTATAATCAAGATTATTCTAAACCACTCTTAAATTATTAAAATTAATTGTGAAGGTTATTAAAATTTTAGAGAAACAATATAATTGGTTATTAAATTAATTAAAAAATTGTAAAATTTGTGAAACATAATTATAAATACTCTTTCTTTTCAACATACTTTATTCTAGACACAACTTTATTCAATTTATAATCTAGATTATTCTAAACCACTCTTAAATTATTAAAATTAATTGTGAAGGTTATTAAAATTTTATAAAGAAAGTGGAAATATAAGAATTTAGATTATTTTAAACAATTTTTAAATTATTAAAATTAATTGCGGAGGTTATTAAAATTTTGTAAACAAAGTGGAAATAAATTGTGAAGGTTATATAAAGAAAGTGGAAATTATTAAAATTAATGGTACGGGTTATTGAAATTTTATAAAGAAAGTTGAAATCAATTGCAGAGGCTATTAAAATTTTATAAAGACAGTGGAAATCAATTGCGGAGGTTATTAAAATTTTATAAAGAAAGTTGAAATCAATTTCGGAGGCTATTAAAATTTTATAAAGAAAGAGGAAATCAATTCTGTAAGTTGTGGAAGTTATATTTTAGTATATTCTTTCCGTTATCTTATTTTATATACATTTTCCATATATGTATAATTTTCAATTCACTGTTTACTTTTTTTTTTTGAACTTTATTTAAATTTAAATTTTATTTTACTTTAATTTTAATTTTAGTAATTATTTATTTACATATATTTCTTACCTTAGTTAACTGTTAATCTGTGAATTACTCCAATAACAAACATATTATTTAATATTTTATTTAATTATTTAATTTAGTTAAAAATTTTATATTATTTAATATTTTATTTAATTATTTAATTTAGTCAAACTTTTCATTTTTTCAAAAGTTGTTTAATTTTTTTTATCTAATATTTATATAAAATTAATGAAATAAGAATTAATTCTAAAAAGTAATTTCATTTCATTCCCCTCATAATGAAATAAGCTTTCTCATTAGAAGATATTGATTTTGGGGTTAAACGTCTAGCAAATGGGAAAGCTAAAGACATTGAAGGTTACTAGGCGGAAATCCTAAAAAATGGAGGTCCTGTCCTCATCCCCCATATCCACAAGCTTTTCAATCAAGCCGTCAAGCAAGGGTTCCCTAAATCGTGGACTCAGAGCTTCATTATCCCTATTTTTAAAAGTGGGGATACAAATAACCCCTCTAATTATCGGATAATTATGATCAACCCTCTCTTAGCCAAGTTATATGGTATTATTTTGGAAAAGAAGTTGTGCATATGGCTTGAAAGTGAAGGTAAGCGGGTTAAAGGCCAAGCGGGTTATAGAAGGCAACACTCAACAATAGACCACCTCGTTACACTTAGGATCATTGTGGAGGAATGCGCAATGATAAATCCAATCTCTTTTGTTGCTTTGTGGACTTTATAAAGGCTTTCGATACGGTTCCTAGAAACAACCTATGGAATAGATTAGAAGAGCTAAATGTTCCTTTCGAGCTAAGAGCGGCCGCTATAAGGTTATACGAGAATGTAATTGTCAAGTTAAAGAGCAATGAGGGGTGGTCGAAAGATATTAAATGTAATATCGGAGTTAAACAAGGTTGCCCCCTCTCCTCTACCCTATTTGGCATTTACATCGACAAGTTAGAAGGTTGTTTAGAGAAGCAGGATGTGTTGGCGCGATCTTAGCTAGGATAGTCATCATCCTTCTTCTCTATGCTGACGATATTATTCTTCTCGCAAGGTGCCCATCTGATCTTGACAAGCAACTTAGACTTCTTAAGGATTTCTGCTCTACCATGGGTATGACTGTGAACACTGACAAAACAAAAGTTATGATTATCAAATCCAAGAAGGACACTTACGCTAATTTTATGTATGACAATAGTAACTTGGAGGAAGTGTCTTCTTACAAGTACCTAGGAATTGATCACAAGCTCAACTCGAACTATAACATTGAGAAAAGGATTAATGGGGGGTGGAAAGCTTATTTTGGTCTTGAAAATAATTGTAAAATGAAAAACCTCGTAATGTGGGATAGAAAGAAGTTCCTCTTTGAAAATTTAGTCACTCCTGTTATCTTATATGGATGTGAGGTTTGAGGTTGCAGCATCTCTAGAGAATCCTAGAGAAAGATTAAGCAAATCCAGAAGCGTTTTATAACGTATAACCTCACAATTAAAAGCAATACGCCCTATCCTATTCTCCTTATAGAAGTGGGTCTTTCCCCTATCCAGAGCCTAGCTTTGACTAGGCTTCTGTTGTACAAACACAAACTCAATAGCATAAGAGACTATAGAATTCCTAAGCTAGCTTTAAATTCTAGCTAAAACCACCTAAGGCTCAAATGAGGTTGGTATAAAGACACCAGGGCCTAGTTAAACCATTGGGAGATTGACGAGAATGTTGCTTTGCAAAACATTAATAACATTAAAAAAATTGTTACTTCTAAGTTCAAAGAAAAAATGTGGTGCGAGAAAGATCTAGCAGCTAAAATAAAATAAAGATATTATAAGGAGGTCATCAACCCCACCCTAGAAGATCAAAGGTATCTCTCTATTTTAACTATCTCAAAGAAGCAAATTAATATAGCCAAGATTAGAACGAACTCTCTTGAGCTCCATAGTGAAACAGGTCGTTGGACAGTTCCTAAAACACCATGGATGGAAATGATCTGCCATCTTTGTGAGAATATGAACATCGAGGATGAAAATCACTCCTCTTAGAGTGCCCTGCGTACAACCACATTAGGTCTCAATTTCATAATCTTTGTTGCAATACTAATCTTCCTAGCCTTTTAAGATGTCAAAATTATAGTGAGCTTGGGAGGCTTCTCTCCAAGCTTTTTGAGCATAGGAATAAAATCTTAAATCAAATTAAATAATTAGCTTTAGGTCCGATAGACCAAAGATTGGTCTCAGTGGACGTTAACCATCATCATCATCATCATCATAATCCTCAAATATCTCCAATAATAAACAATTTTTATTTTTAGTTAAACAAAATACAAATATTTCGAGAAATTCTCAACTTAAACAAAATACACAAATTTCCAAAAATTTTCAACACCATTAAATTATATATTGTCCAATAAAATCAAAACTTAACCCAATCTTCAATTATCATCGTTGTCAAAGTAGAATGACCAACCCTAAATACAACAATATAAAAAAATCTATATAATAATAATAACCACCATTAACATACTTTCATTCTTTGAATCAAAATTATATGTTACCACATGGCATAAGGGCCATAATAACAGTTGTCCACACGAAATCAAACTCCACCTCTACTGGTAGAGAGATTTTCGCAGTTTGACATCCTTTCATTTATGAATCCAATTTCTCTAACCCAAAATGTTGGCCACCCTTTAGTAACAGAGTCAACTTTTATCGTCTGGAACCTTCTACAAGGATTCGAAAATCCAAATTCACACGACAGCACAGGAAAACAATAGGTTTTGACACGTTCAACTTTCTCGAGGAAAAATAAAAATAAAAATAAAAAATTATTGTGGTTCTAACGACTCGCACAGCACCGGCAAGGAATTTGGGAGGAAAACTGTAATAAAGGTATCAACCATATCCTTCACTTTGAGATATATAATACTCTTTGTTGGTGTCCAATTTAAAATTATTGTTGGATTAATTGTGTTGGCAAGCCTCAAGTTCACTGCGGATCGTGCTCTCCTCTGTCTCTGTGAAGAAGAAGTTATTTTAAGAAGTCTCTGTGTTAAGGTATGTGCTACATGTTTTGTATTTGTTGAACATTTGAAAATGGTAGAGCAGAATTAGGATATATCCATCAATGTATTATTTTAATCGGCTGTCAGTTACTATGTACGCCGAATTCCCTTTGATGATAGAGCAGAATTGGGATATATGTATTTCAGTGTCTCGGTTGAATTCTCTTCGGTTTTCTGTACTACTCTGCTTCCATGAATTTCCCAGCATGCCATTAAACCTATGTCAACCCTGCATTAGCAACTTATTTTTACCCACTGAGCAAACCACCGTCGTTAACAATTTAATTTCGCCCAACGTGCAAACCAGTGCCGTTGCAACGAATTACATTGTTGTCCTGATGCATGCCTATGCATATGCCTACAAGTTTGGACTGTAGTTTCACGATGCTCTGGAAAGGCCCCAGTAAAGATGCACTTCTTTTGCTGATGAGTCAAATTATGGCTGCATTGTCCCCATCAGCTTGACCAGTTGATACTAAGCTTTTTATCACACTGTAAGGTAAATGATATTCATATAATATACCCAGATGAGAGAATTTTCAATTCGCCATAAGGGGTGTATTAAGCACAGTTGATCAATTCGCCTCAGCAGTCTTTGCTAAGGTTAGTAGGGTTATACAGATTTGTGAGTCTGCCCTATATCTCTTCAGCCACTGATACCAAGTTGCCGCTATTTACTGCCTTTCCTGTCTTCATTTTCTGACCTATATTTAGTGGTTCACCATAAAATTGTTACCCCCCTCCAAAACCCTCTTGAACTATTTGCTAGAAAAGCTAAATCTCCTCCAATTTTGGCGAATGAATCCTTCCATTCCTTATATGCTGCATTTTAGTCTCACGAAGTAAGTGGATGTCCGTTTTTTCCATTGAGATTTTTCTTTTCTGCAGCCCCCTCTTTCAATGGTTGTTTAACCCCGTATCCCTCTTTCAATGGTCGTTTAACCCCGTATGTGTCATGAGATAACCTTCATTTTGAAGGATCTTGGCTATTCTGGAGATAAACCTTCCTCGGTTTGTGCTTTTCCAAATGTGGATATGAAGTTGTCTTTTAGGTCTAATGGTTTGTCTTTTGACCCTTTATGTGTTATTGGGATCTAACTTTTGAGATTAAAGGAAGAGATCATTGATTTTTGAGGATGCCTCACTTTTCGTTGACCGTCTTAAACTTGGACTGAAACTCCTATAGTCTCTCTTGCAAAAGAATTCCAGGAGATTCCAGTCATATTGCTATGAGTCCCATCTCTACTTTTTCCGTCATAGGAGCTTCTTCTTTCATAATCTGCTGATGCTGCTCTCCTTGTTCTTCTTCTGGTTGTTCTCTAAGTTTTGCAGTGTTGTTCTCGTTCTCTTGATTGTCCTCCTGTACATTCCTTTTGTTCTTGCCTCCTGTTTTCCTACACTCTGGGTCTCGTTCCTCCTCTGCCCCTTATTGATCATTGCTGATACCTCCATCTTTTTCACCAAGTCTTTTAATTTAGGTTGTAGGTTAGAAGATTGGGTTGCAAAGGCTGCGGCATTAAAAATTTGGTTGCAAGTCTCATATCTGAATCTTGTGGTGGGTTTATTGGTTTTCTTCAGGTCCTTTCCTCCTTGCTTGAGTAGCTTGTGCCCTTTGGCTTGGCTCTTCGTCCTCTTCCACTTCATTTATGATTTAACACCTCAAATTTATTCAAATCATTTGTCTAGGACTCTTGTTTTTATTTCCCATTTCTTCTTTGTATTTAGATTTATATTTCACTTCATTGAAACTCTTGACATCGATTTTCCCACCTTGAGTAACCTACTAGCTTACTGGGTAGTCTTTTATTGGGTGCCTGTGTTCATGACATGTCTGGCACCTAAAGGGAATTTTAGGTTCATGAGTCCATATATTCTGTTAGAGCAGGTGTATCACTTTTGATTTGGTTATTGTGGAGAGCTTGATGAATAACCCTTTTTTTTGATACTTGGAATGAAAGCACAGAAAACCTTGGAGTACTTCCCCACATTTCGTGGATGGTAAACCAGGTAAACTGTTGTCCCTGATTATGGGGCCTTACCCCAAGGGAATCGAAGAGAGTTGAACCTGTGATCAACAACTACTAACAACATTATCAAAAAACTTCATGTCTGGCTCTAGACCACTTGAGCTAACCCTTGGGGCTAAAGCTTGATGAATAACCTGACTGCGTTTCCATTTCAAATATGTTCTAGGATCTACTCTTTCTAGAACCTTAACAATAATAAGCAATGATGGATCCACATTGTGGCCTTCAAACTTTTTTCTTTTGTAGAATGAATACCTCCTATGTATGAATTAAAATTCCATTTTAAAGGTCCTTCTCCTGTCCTTTTGTAAGCATGAGAATAGTTGTGAAGGACCCTTTTTCCTGAACGTTTAGATAATTAAAACCTATCATTTGCCATTTTAAAAGTTGAAGTATCCACCATTGCAAGGTATATACTATATTTTGAAAGGCACTGATCAGGAAACACATAAATTATGGTGTTGTCCTTCACGTGTCGAATCTCCCACTTTGGTGAATGAGAGCTATATACAAGGGCCTTTCTCCCCCTTTTTCAAGGCACTCTTTTGGGTGCTTGGATTCGGTCTTTGATCTCCTTTGCATTGGTCTATAGTTGCTTAAGAGGAAACTACTTCTTCATATAATAGCAGATCAAGATGGGACACTACCCCTTGACGTAGACACCATTGGCACCTCCTACTTGTAGTTTTTGTATTGCCAAAATCCCTAGATCTCCTGTCTAGAGTGCAACCTACTTAGCAAAAATTATAGTAGCAATTTTTATTTTTATTTCTTTTGAAAGTGCTTTTTTTTAAAGCTCAAGCCTCACACACACTGCCATTTGACTAAGATTCTGCCAAAAGGGTACTATTTTGTCAAATTCACCTAAGATCTGCATGTGATCCCAAACACTTGTTGTTTTGTTATCCCTTGATACCTATATCCTTTAGCAGACGTTGAAGATAGTTTTGACAACCCACAACTTTTGGATTTCCTGGTCCGTTTGCCCAACATACCTAGGATTCATTCTGTATGGTCTTCTATTAACATGTTATGCTTTGGAATTTATTCAATTGTGAGTGCATATAACCTTGGTGGAATTCGTTTCTAATCATGGGATGACCATGTAGACAACTATTATATTTATGGGATATTTTGTAATTCATAGATTAATTTGCATTGTGATCATCTATTAAGTATTTCCTATTTTCAAATTTGTAGTTTGTCTTCATTGGCCTTAAACATTTTTATTTGCTACCTTGAAGTTTGAGCTATGTTGTTGAAGGATTCATCCCCAACATGGGAACACCTTCCCCATACTTAATGTAAGTACCAAAACCCTTGTTATAAGGACATAACCATCGACCAAACTGGTCAATCCCAAAAATTGGAACTGAAGTGAACCCTAACTGCAACTGGTGAAAAGGGGGAGCATGAAACTGTTTAACTGAAAACTACTAAAAATATTCAAATGATTTAAAAAAATATTTTTGTACATCCATGTGAATCCAAACCATTGTTCCCAAATGTGCTAAGTTTTCTCGTTATATAGCAAGCAAGGGTGATTATAACAAAATAGCACTAAGTGTAACCCATAGTTGAAACAAAATTGAAAATACACCTCTTCACCCACTTAATTTTTCCAATGTGCATGAGGTCCAAACAGTGTTGTGCATGGAGTCCATCAAATCGTGGGGTGTTTGGTTTCCAACATCTATCCTGCCAAATACATAGTTGGAGGTAAGGGATTCAGATGATTCTACTAAATCCTTCACAAGCTCGAAAATTCAAAATCAATAAAGTAAAGGGCGTGAAATAAATGAAGGGGGGTGCATCACTAAATAGATGGTGGAGTGGTTTAAAATTAGGTTTAGGGTTTTATGTTTTACTTTATTTTTAATTTTATTTTCTTTTTAAGGTGTTTTATTAATACATAGGAGGGGTTCAGATTTAGGTTTAGGGTTTTATTTTATTTTTTATTCTTATCATTTAAATTTTAGTTCTTTATAAAGTTAGTGGGTCCATGATGTAATGGTACAGAACTGGTTAGACTAGAAAGACCCATCCCATATTGATCTGGCCATTTCTGGTTTAATTTGTTGGTTTTGAATCGAAAACCCCAGAATTGGTCTGATGATTTTGATAACATTCATGAAAATGCACAGTATTGCTGCAGATGCCCGCTTGTTTGTTGGGAGAAGTACCCGAATTGAGGTATTGTCTCCTCATGTAAAAAGAGAGCCCTTCCCTCCTGCCTAAAAGCCAAAACAACAACAAATAAAAAGAAGTCCTAGATGTTGTTGGCACTTATACGGATCCCAATTATTTGCCACAGGATTACAAAGGGTCTTTAGGTGGAAAAATCAAGAGGCCAACCCACACTGTCACCTTGGCTGGTTTCTTCTTGCTTTGGGCTCGTGCTTTTCCAGTTTTAGGGAGGTGTCCCTAGGGATCTAGAGGCTAAAATAACAAACTTTAGAGATTAAATCGAGCCTTAGATGTGAAAATCAGCTTGCTACCATGCGTAGAAAATGTAAGTTAAATAATGAATCAGCAAATTAAAAGGCAAGAAGCACATACATTTGTTGGAAAACATATTTCCCTGTGTCAATATGCTGCCCGGGGGTGAATCTGTGAGTAAATAGCAGATCTGAACCAAAAATTGGGTAAAATAAACGAATAAAAGGATTGTGAAGATGCTGGAGCACTCTCTTTTCTCCTTGGTTGGATGAGTGCCTCAAAGAGTTGGGTGATGCAGTAAAATAAGAAGGAAATTTGCAACTGGATTAGTAAATCCTACTTTGTGAACAAAGTAAATGTCAAGTAAAATAGATAGTAGCACAAAAAATTAATAGACTAGCCCACACTCTACGTTAAATAGTTTCTTGATTCTTGAAGAGAAGATCTTTGCATTAACAATCCTGATATTACATCCATGAATGACAAATTCCTAACCAGCTCTTCAAGAACATGGAGAACACTCTCATATGTTGCTACCATCTTTTGAACGTGACAAGCAAGAAAACAAGATAAGATGGGAGATGTTTTCAAATCCCTGATTGCTTCATAAGCTTAGAACCATTATTGCCAATGATGCAATTATATTGGAAATATCGCGAGTTTTTAAAGCCTTCATATTATCACCCTAAAATATCATGATATTTTGTTATCACTGATATTATTGTGATATTTTTTGATAGTATCATGGGCGGATGGAAAATATCGACCCATTCACACCAATGTCCCTTTAAGACTTGATACTTGTTTTTTTTTGGTTTAAACTCAATTTGTAAATAGATTTTGGATTAAGAACCGAGGAGTGCGTCATTGTCTTTCATCGAACTTACTATGGGAAATCCTATGTTTTCATTGCCATGAGTGGAGATATTGTGGAGTGCGGATTGATTCCGATCTACTGTTTCTATAGTTCTATCACTACGTACCTGAGTGGTGGGAGGAGGATATCGATGCACCAAGGGAGGGGTGAGGGATGACAAGGAAGAGTAGGATATTTTTCTACTTCTGGTGTATAGACCTTTGGAGGAGAAGATTGAAAGTGCATTATGGCCACTACATACATAGAGGTAGGTAGTTATTAGAATACATTTCACTTCCACCACAGCTTTCATCTCAGCACCAACTCCTTTCACCTCATTGTAAAGTATATATGACTCATGGTGATGAATCATGAGATACATTTGTTATTTTTTTGGTGTGATTTTGTATCAGCCAGGAATTGGGAGTCAGGACAGCTATTAGAATTTAGTATCAAAGTTTGATGCATCACTTGACATCTTATACATCTTATTATTCAGTTTTATTTTCCTATTTATGTGGCAATGTGATTGTCTGATCTTGTTGTATCTTTAGATGTTTACAAAAAATAAAAATGAATATTTTTTTATATTTTTAAAGTTGATATTTTTCTATATTTTCCCCAATATTGTTGATAATTTATATTCCAAACCCTCACTGATATATTTGCCAACATGATATTGGCAACACTGCTTCGAACTCTTTATCTTTTAAAGGTAATGAAACTCCTGTTAGAGGTGCCCTTATTTCTGGAAATGAATCACTGCAATAATTGTTTGACTACCGTTAGGAAAAGGGGTTTGAAACAGCCCTAAACATAGCATGTATCTCCTCCTTTGATGAGCCCATGAATAGAGATGTGTAACTGTTAAATAAAGGCTCCTCCATTATGAGTTGAAGATAATTCATGCAAGTATTGAAAACAGAATGAACTCGAGCTACAGAACCTAAAAATAAAGTGTACTTTCAGTAAAGGTCAACGTGATAGGTCACATAGTTCAGGTTCAACCTTTCACTTATTCTTTAGATTTCGAGGGTTACACTAGGTCTTTGGGATAGGCCCTTCCAATCCCATTAGTGGGTGGGATGACAACCTAAGTGGGCTCAATGGTTAAGAACTTGAGATTTCTCTTGGGAGGTCACAGGTTCAAAAGCGGTGGGGGGTAGGGTTGTCTATTTCCCATCATGACCAAGCTAGAGGGATCAATGTTTTGAAAATCGCGATCGGGATTAAAATGGCGAGGGGAAAAAATCGGAAAAAATCTTAAAAATCGGGAAAAAATCAGTAAAAATCGGGAAAAATTGGCACATACAATTTTATTTTTTTTATTTTTATTTTTATTTTTTTTTATTTTATATAAATTGGTTCATTTTTTTAATATCTAAAGCATCCACAACATAAAATAAATGCATTGACACATAAATATGAAAAAAAAAACTAATATATAAGATGTGTAATATCATGTCTAGTGCTACATCACACATAAAACTGAATCATGTCCTGAATACTAAGTCCTGAGTCTCAAGAGTCAACTCAGCCTCAAAATATCAACAAAAAATATAATAATATATCTCATATTATGAGTCATAATGTCATATACAAAGGAATGTCAATGCACCATATAACCTATGGTCCTATACTACTGATTTCCTCTGCCCCTCTTGCGAGAAAATACAACAACTTTCCCTCTAGATGAAGAAGCTGGTGGGGCTGGCAATGGACTTTGTTGTGCTCTAGAAGTAGAACCTGAAGCACCAGAACCGGAAACTGAAGCACCAGGAGCTAAAGGAGGCAGACCACGTCCTGTACCAGTAGTAGGGGTAGGTGGTGTCACCTGCTGCTGCTGCTGCTCCTCCTCCTCATCCTCCTCCCCCTCCACTACCTCCTACTCTATCCAATCAGGGGCTGACTCCATGACAGGCCTCTCAGCCTCAACCCTCCATTCAGCAGTGGTGTCAATTGCATCTAAAGAGATGGCCTCCATATTAGGTGTCCTCTCAAGTTGTCTCACCCACAATCTAAGATTGTAGTAGACGTAAACCATGTCATTGAGGCGCTGGGACTCCAACTTGTAAAATATATTATAAACAATAAATTAATAATTATAAAAAAAATTATTTAATGAATTCAAAAAACCAGTTGGAATATTTTAAGTTTTTAACCTGTTGTGCCTTTTGGTATGTATTTTTTCAAATACACTCCAGTTGCGCTCACATCCTGAAGAGCTACATGTTTGGCTCAGTATTCTAATGGCAAGATTTTGGAGTTTTGGTAATCTGCCACCGTAACTCCTCCACCATGCATCTACAAGTTACAAGTTACAACAAATAAGATAAACTCATAAAGTTACAAACATAAGAAAATTTTTAAAATAATGAAAATCTTACCTGGAATTTTAGTAGTCCTATCCTGGACAGCCATGTCAAAGCTCAAGGTGCCACCTACCATTCTGTACACCTCCATTTCTTTGGATATCTCTGCACGTTCTGATGAAGATGGCAACATCTTCTGAACACAAGTGAAAAAGCCATCCATGACCTCAGCATCAAATAGGGAACTACATGAGTAAGCAAATTCGGGGTTCAAGAAGACCCCTCCAGCATGAATGGGACAATGGAGTGTGTTGTTCCATCGGTCATCAATCACTTCCCATAAAATAAGTTGTTTCTGAAACCCCTCATCACCCTTATCATCATAGTAGCTGTGAACGGCTTCTTTGGCTTTGTCCATGGCTTCATACAAGTAGCCCATTGCGGGTTTCTCTCCATCAACCAATCTAAGAACCTTTACCAAAGGTTCAGTAGCGTTGCACACCTCTTGCACTCTCGACCAGAAGCTTTCCTGATATGAAACCAACCTGCAGATGGCCTCTCCCTCTGGTTTGCGGCTGACAGTCAAAGCACGCCACTCCTTTGAAAGAAACATTCTCTTCAAATCTCACATAGAATTCAAGAGAGATTGGAGAGATATGAAACTAGTGGCAAATTGTGTAATAGCAGGGCGCACCAACTCCTTGTTGGTGAATGTTCTCATCAAATGAAACACCAATGCTTGACTATATATAAATTTTGTAATGCTCTTTGATGACTCTACAATATCTTTGACAAAATCAATCTTTCCTATGTCCTCCAACATCAAATCAAGGCAATGTGCAGCACAAGGTGTCCAAAATATTGTCGGATGCCTCTCCATAAGCATCTTGCCAGCAGCAACATAGTTTGCAGCGTTGTCCGTTATGATTTGAACAACATTTTTGGGACCCACCTCCAAGATGAACACATCTAATAAATCACATAATAATCGTGCATCTTTGACATGTGCAGATGCATCAACAGATTTCATAAACATTGTCCTCTTGGGACAACTGACCAAGAAGTTAATAAGCGTCCTACCCCTTTGATCAGAGCAACTATCTGACATCACAGTGCATCCTATGACTTCCCATGATGCCCTTAACTCCTCCAATCTCTTGGTGCAGTCAGCTTTCTCATTTTGAAGAATGCGCCCTCTAAAGTCATCATATGAAGGGGCTTTGTATCCTGGGCCAACAATAGCGATAGCATCAATCGTAGCCTGATAAAATGGATTGTTCCTGGCAACAGTGAAAGGAATATCACTCCAAAGAAACAGCTTGCCCAATAACCTGTCAGCTTTTTCCTTCTCATTTTTTTAATAAGTGAGGAGATGGATGGCTGTGCACTGGGAAATATGAGGAGGCACCTACGGGGTTGGCTGTAGAGGATGCTGATGCTGAAAAACCACTACCACTCTCACGGTCAACTCTAAACTCTGATATTTGACTCTTCAGAGCTGCCTTGCTAAGTTTAGTTGTTTCTATTTCTTCCAATGATTTGCTGGCGCTTCTGATTATTTTTGAATTGGTATTTGTGCAAGGGCCTATTTCGTGTCCAGGAATTTGTGCCAGGTGGTATTTCAACTTGTATATCCCCCCTGTCATGTGTTGACCACATAACTTGCAGCTCAAGTTTGATCGGTCAAACCCCTGATCAGGTTCACCAAATTCCCATAAAGGATCTAATTTCCTTGGCATGTTTGTAAATTTGTTGAACTCTTGACTCTTGAGTTTTACTGTAAGATGAACTTTGAACTTTGAACTTTGAAATTTAAATCTAGGGCACAAGAAAAATTGCAAGTTAAAAAATAAAATAAAAAAATTACAATTTTACATACAACATTTTGATTTTTTCACCAAAAAAAACCCTCAACTCAATGCAAAATAATGGGAAAAAATATATGTTGAAACTCAAGCAAAAATAATGGAAAGAAGCTAGGAGCACAAGAAGAAATATAAAAAATAAATTTAACAACCAATTTTTTGCATTTTTGACCAAAATAAACCCTCTCCTCTCAATAAAAAAAAAAAAAAAAGAACGAAACCAAATGCAATAAAAAATGATGAAAAATACATGGGTGATAGAAACCCATGGAAGAACAAGAAAAAAACAAAAAAAAGGTCAAATTTGATGCCCATACCTAGAAAAAACGTTTTTCCGAAGAAACTTGGTCCAAATTCAAATTTTGTTGGCTTGGCTTGCTGAAATCCTTCACTTTTGTTCACTCTTGCCCTTGTAGATCACCTATCCTCCTCCTTAGCTCACCTTCAGTCTTTAGCTCTTCTTAGCAAACTTCTCAATGCAGAAATGAGAACAAAAAAAATCAAAATCGCTACTTAAAACCGCGCTGTTTTGAGGGCCCATGATTGTTACCGTTCGACTATTTTTTGGCGATTTTTTCAACTTCAAAAAATCACCGATAAAATCGTTTTCTCCAAAAAAACGCGATTTTTTCAATTTATCGCGATTTAATTGCGATTTTCAAAACCATGAGAGGGATAGACGTCCCCAATGCTGGACGCCTCGGTCCTTGCGAAAGTCACGAGTTTCTGGTATATGTGGCTTATGGGCTGCTACATATACCCGGGGAGGTTGCTATTCCCTGTCTAAAAAAAATAATTGTTTGACTACTATTAGGAAAAGGGGTTTGAAACAGCCCTAAACATAGCATATATCTCCTCCTTTGATGAGCCCATGAATAGAGATGTGTAACTGTTAAATAAAGGCACCTCCATTATGAGTTGAAGATAATTCATGCAGGTATTGAAAACAGAATGAACTTGAGCTACAGAACCTAAAAATAAAGTGTACTTTTAGGAAAGGTCAACGTGATAGGTCACATAGTTCAGGTTCAACCTTTCACTTATTCTTTAGATTTCGAGGGTTACACTAGGTCTCTGGGATAGGCCCTTCCAATCCCATTAGTGGGTGGGATTGCCACTGCTATTCCAGCTGTTGTCGCTGTTCCAGTTCCAGCTGCTAGTGCTGTATCAGCTTCTTCTCCAGTTCCAGCTGCAAGTGCTGTTCTGGCTGTTGATACTGCTTCAGTTCCAGTTGTTAATGCTGTTCTGGCTCAGCTGTTATCACTGATTTTTCAACTCCCATAACTGAGGTGCCTTTCTTGCAGTCATACTGTCATACCTCCTTTGGAAATGCACTCGGTCTGGTGGAAATAATTCTTTGATTTATTAATTTGACATCTCATTTTACCTCTTTCCTTTTCCAGAAGTATGCCCTCCCTGTATGTTGTTGTTTTCTTCTAAAATAAATTGTTCCATATTGCTGGAAACCACATTTTCTGCTGGTGCGAACCTTGCCTTGGGAAGCATGCTGATAGTGTCTACTTTAGGAAGCATGCCAAGCTGCTAGAATTCTGAGCTGACCCATCCTCTTTTCGTCCACTGGTTGCGTGTTTTCTGTCATGAAATCTGTGAAATCACTTGGAAACTCTGCGGCTATAAATAATGTTGTTTTACTCCTCAAAGTGTTTGCATTTCTCTGGGTAACTAGCAGGTCTGCTGATGCGGCCCTCTTGCTGCTGTCTGAAACAATGAACCTGAAGGTGATCTTGCCTTGGAAACCACGGCCTTAACACTTTTGTAACTGCTTCATGAAATATGAGCCATGATGCTTCCCACAATAGTTGTGTTGGCGGTGAAAAGATGTTGAAAATAGGCTGAACTTTGCCTCTCTTCTCTGTTGCTGTAATTCCAGAAAATTTTAGATGAACTTAACAGGTATGGTGGGAAAAACTCTACTTATGGTACCATTTCTTTTTATTTTGTATCAAAATGGTCATTCAACGAAAAATTAGTCACCTCAGTAATTCTCCTTCTCCGATTTAGTGGAATTTTACCGCAAGGGAGGCTTCCAAGTATTCACCTATAAGGATACTCTATGAATAGGGCTCAAGGTGATGAAGATAGACTAGGTGAAATTACTCTTATGCTGGACAAGGCTCGGTTCTTCTTGAAAAGGGAGCAGTTTATCATACACATACGCTAGATAAAGGCTTTAATAGGTTAGGGTTTCTTGATATGCAACAATATGGAATACCTAGACATATAAAAGTCAAGGAAAGGGTTTGATAGAAATTAAAATTTTAAATCAATAATGAAATAGAACAAACCTCAAAATAGGCTCGGAGTTGAAGCTAGGATAGGGCTAGGGTTTTCAAGGCACAAAATTTAATAGGACAGGATGATGTCAGCCCTATTGGGGGAAGATTCAACACCACAAAGGCTAGATTTTGCATTAAAAAGGAGTAAGGAGACATCTTAGGTTTTTAAATCCACCAACATGCATCCACAATGCCCTAGGAACAACTCAGCCCTAGGAAAAACCCTAGTGGCTTGCCTTGAGAAGCCTAGGAAAATAATGAAGGAGAAATATTTTAGTTTTGGAGGTTTTTGATCAACACAAAATTTTACCAGTGCTTAATCCTACTTGGGTGATGGAGTCTTAGGGTAAATTTAAGAGATAAATGACAAATGATTGGAGTAAGGTGGGGGGAAATCGTTTGTCCACTTTCTAAAACCCTAACTATCTTTTTTGTGAGGGGAGAAATTAAATAGGAGATGCACACTAGGAGTTCTATGGATTTCAAGGAAGAATTACTTAACATGCAAAAAGTTAACCATGATTTCCCACAAAAATATGCTTTTAGTCATGGATCATAGAAAAACCCTAGCATTAATTCATTTACATGCAAAACAATAAAAATCAGTAATTAACTTACAATTTCTTCCATGAAAAGACCTTCTTTCAATCCCAAAAACTTAAAAGATATCTCCAATGCAAAAGCTAATCTCCAATAGCAAATACACCATAAAAGTGACATCTCTACAAGTAGCGAGTAAGGCAAAGGCTAATTTGTGTCCTAGAAGAGGGGCTGAAATCTCTAGTGTGATGATGAATAGAAATAATGAAGTGATCCTCTATTTATATGAGGTCCATCCCTTCATTTTACATAATAATATTATCCTACGACCTCTACACAAGTTTAGTTTTGAGTGTTTGCCTAGACAAGGGGTTACAAACTAACCCCATAGCTTAAAATAACAAAATAATGTAAGAAAATCTCACACATGTGGGTTGATATCCTCTAAAAGCATGATGTCTTGCCCTTTTTGGGCCTTAAATGTTGTGAAAGTGCATGGATGGGCTAGTGGGATGTCCTGTCATTATAATCTACTCCAATCCTTTGAGGGGAAGCCCTCAAGAAGTGCCTCAAAATGCCTCCAAGTGTCAAAACCATGCTTTGGGTGCCTTACATCACCCTCTCAAGGGTTATATGGGCAACGTGGCATCTTCTCTCTCCAGTGTTGGGGCTCCAAGTGCAAGTACAAGCCCTCCCTTGTCATCTTAGGGATGATCATCATCATTTGGAATCCAGATCAAGCAACATCGATCAATTAGTGTTAAGGCCAACCTAGGGGCATGCTAGGTTTGTTGGTTACAACATCAAGAAAATCCAACACCAAGAAAAAGGAATTTCTTTTCAGTGTGTGTCACTCCCAAAGTATGTAGAGTGAGTTTTTTTATGTATCTGTCTTTATCATGTATTTTCAATTTTTTCGGTATGGATCTACTCAAAGTATGCAAAGTGGGGCGTTTGATGTATTTTCAATTTTTTCCGTGTGGGTATATTCAAGAGTATGTAGAGTGGGTACTTGTTGGATGCAAAATTTAATTCCTCATCCAATAGGTGCCTACTCTTGACATTGGAGTAAACCTATAAAGGTATAAGACAAAAATACATTTAAAAAAGTAGTTTTCTATCTTTTTAAAAAAAAAATCATAACCCTTATTTTATTATTTTACTTATTATTTTATTCTTTTTCTTAGGAGGCCCCTTTTAGACCTCAAAATTCCCCTAATGTAGTTGCTAGAAAAATAATAAATGTTAGTTATGAGTTAATGAATAGAAATGTCTTATCAAAATGACACGTTCATTAGTAAAAAGGCTCCCCCGCCTAGGTATTTATAATGGGGGCCCTCATTGTGATTTTTTTCATCTTATTTGTTATTCACACACATAGAGATCTATCTATCTAACTATCTATCTATCTATCTATATCTATATATATATATTATTGCTTATTCAATATCTTTGTATTGACAATACTGACTTAGTGGTTCTTATTCTTGTATAGTTATCAACAAATTTCATGGTTGGCAATGGAGTCTTCTTTCACCTGAATTTTTTTAGATAGTGTTCATTAATTATTCATTCATAGTATGTTAGGAAAAATAAATGACCTGACTTAGGGAGTAGAGAAACTTTGATAAAATGTGTCCATAAGTCAGATGAGATAGGTTTATAGAAGTGTGGCCAAAGGTTGGGATCAATTTTGGCTTTGATATGAATGTAATGAATAATTGTTCATCAATTATTTATCCAACATAAGAAGAAATTTGTATAGGAGAAAAATTATATAAATTAACGAATGAGATACATAGATAGATTGAAGCAATGCCATGTGACAATATACTTATATGCATTGATTAGTTATGGTGGTGAATGTTCATGTCCCTTAGTTAGGTTATATCTTTAAGTTTATCTAATTTTTATTATTTAATGTTTATTTACATATTTTATGTTCATTAGAAAAAACGACTCATTGTAGATATTTTGAGCTCTAAAGTGGGCCTCTTGAGGAAAATAATAAAAATAATAGTTAACGATAATAAAATAAGAGCTATGACTTTTCGAAGGGCAAGAAAGAAAACTATTTTATAATCATATTTTTAACTAATCTCCTAATAGGTTTACTCAAATTTCAAGTGTAGGCACCCACATCCAACAAGTGCCTACACTTGAAATTTGTGTAAAGCTATAAGGAGATAAGTTGGAAATACGATAAAAAAATCGTATTTTTTTTTTTTTTCTTTCAAAATATTCACCCCTATGGTTGACACTGGACAACATCATCTTGAATCCTATTGATTCTTTTAAAGTTGATGTTAATAGCACATTTTTTGTTTTGAGGCCTTATTTTCACCTCAAATTTTTTCTAATGCAACATCATGCCGAAAAGGTCGAGTTTTGTTGAAGTTTCAAAACAGAAACCCTATTGCAGTGTCTTGATCTACTTCGCCTACTTGTTTGATTAATTTAACAAGTTATTTAACTGAAGTATTTAGAAAAATACTAAAGCAAATACAAACTGCAGCCTACACATATACAGATCATTTACTGAACATCACGCCATATGACAAAATTACACAGATTTTTCAGACAAATGTCCCCGGAAAAACCCAATGCGGGAAAACTGGTGCAGCAGCTCTAGAGGGTTTTATTATTGTGCAGAATATGAATACAACAATCTGGGCACCGGAAACGGTTTGCCCTATAGAGAAATTACACGATAGCTGTACCTTTTCTCTCGGAGACAGAAAATATGGTTGAATCACACCCTCAATCGAGATTTACAGATAATGAGCCCTTTCTGGCCCACTGGAACCCTCAATGCAGCTTCTCCAGCCTCTGCGTCAACACTCTAGCCCAGCGCAACCTTTGCGTAGTGCAGACTGCCCTTGTGTCACTCTGAAGGCCTCTGTGCTGCATCTGTGTCACCCAGACGATTCTATGTCACCCTCTGCGTCCCTCCTGCTGGCCTTTGCGTTGCCATGGTACGATGCTGCCACTTTGCTGCTGTATTCTCGGCGTCGGATCAGATCATCCCTTGCCGATCTCTGCCCCTCACTGCATTGCAATCTCACTTCGAATTCCTCAGCAAACCTCGCCCCAAAAATTTGACTTAGCTTTAGTGCTTCTGCAATGTGTGTGTGTCCTCCAACTGACTCCAAGCCCTTCTCTTATACTTTTCTCGTTGGCAAACCAACGATCGTGGTCTAATCTTTAATCGACGACTGAGATTAAAAGAAAGCTTGATCCACGTCACTTAGAACATTTCATCACATGTGTAATTTAATTAACTTTAATTTTTTAATTTCCCTAAGCTAGACTTAGGGTCCCCATTAAAAATTTTAATTATTTGAATAACTATTACACTAGATGGAATTTCACTAAATGCTTTCTGGGTCTTGGAGATCTCGTGTGTTCCAGCCCCTCCACAAAGTTTCAGAGCTAGAGCACACCCGATGCTACCCCAAAATCTCAACACTCCCTCTTAGCGAGGAGTGTGCTCTAGCATTACTTCCACACTAGAGCATCACCTTGATCTTGGCATCGGTCTCCGCCCTGTTGATGCTTGGGTTGCTGCCCTCCATCCAATGTGCTGCTGTTCTCTGTACTACTACCTATGTCACTGCCACTGACACTGCTACATCCGTACTGCAACTCCCTCTCAAATTGCTGCATCATGCTGGCCATAGCACTGCCACTGCTAACTGCTGCACTGCAACTCTGTTGCTGAGAAGTAAGCAACTGAAGGAGCATCAGCCAATCACTAACAGACAAGTCAGTTGGGTTGCATCTCATCACTGAAGCACCCTTTGTTGCTGCTCTGCACTGTCTCTCTGAAGCATTGCGTTGTTTGCTGCATTGTACTGCGTAAGCACTACCTCTGTGCTGCTGAAATCCCATCAGCCTCTGCGCTGCTGTTGCCTATCCTCTGCGCTGCTCCAAACTTCAGCATCCCAGCACTGCCTCTGCTTCTCCATGATCTTCTACACCCACTACTCCAGTCATCCTGCTACTGTCTTAAGGCTCTCGTAGCTTGTATATGATCCAAGAGTTTGGGCACCTCAAGGATCCTTCCACCCATCTGTCGCTGCTCTACAAATCAATATCGCCCCACTCCCTCAGTTCATGAGCACTCATGGCTATGTCATCATCGTTGCCATCGTCCCCTTTCATTGCTACTGCCTTGGGATTAGATGCTTCCTTGGCCTTTCGCTTAGGACAAGTGTTGGCGAAGTGTCCAAGTTCACCACACCTGAAGCAATGGACTTTGGAGAGGTCCTTCTTCTTCTTCCCTTGCTGCCTTTGTCCCTTAGATGCAAGGGTTGCATCCTCCTCCTCCTCTTTCTTTACTTCGACTCCACTGCTGTTGCTTTGCTTGTTGGTTATTCTCCTGATTTGCTCCTGACGGATGATTGCCCACATGTACACCCAGGATGGTAGCATTGCTCTGCCCGTCTCCCATTCATCGGTGACATCATTCAGGGCAGTCATCACCATGAGACCTTCATCTGGAGTTGACCCCCATGGCAATCAGCTAGTCCCGGATAGTCTAAAGTCTAAAGAGGAAGAGATTCATTTCCTATCCCTTTTGCATTTGGAACAACCGCATTTGATTCTCCAGAAGCATCTTCCTTTGGACGGAGCTTCTCTGATACATCGTGTTGAATGTTGTCCACATCTTGTTTGTCGTGTTCTTCTTGGCAATATGAGGGACCACGTGACACTTTACTCAATCCATGATCAAGCGCTTAGCCTGCGCCTGATTCTCGTTGAATTTCTACAGGGGATCTGCATCGGTTGGCACAACTAGGACATTTTCTGCATGATCTTTGATGTCGTACTCATCAGGACTGTCAAGATTCTGGCCCTCCAGATGACAAAGTTGGACACACCGTCCAACCTATCCTGATTTCTCAGTCCATGAGAAACCATTTATGCTCAATCTGTCGAATCACAAACTCCTCTCCCTTCCATTGCTGCTACACTCAGCAAATAATTGGATCTGGGCTTCTTGGCGAAAGAACCCCTTTAGAGAATGTGCTCCCTGACAAATGATTTCCCTCTTGGAAATGCTTACCAATTTTGATGAATTAGTCCTCTATCATCACTCCTCTTGATCAAACTCAGATTCCTTGGCTAGAGAATCTGCTAAGCGATTGTTCTCCTCTTGCTTTTGTCACCTTTGCTAGGCACTGTTTTGCATCGACATAACCTATGCCACACTAACAACTCCCGAAGATCAGAAACTGCACTTCCAGACTTGGCAAACTGCATGATAATTCTCCACTTGGACAGCGTCACCCTCCTGGTGCTGCGTCAACCTCTGCATGAGCAAACTGGCTCAGCGTCCCTCTCTTGGTGCGGCGTCACCCTCTACGTGAGCAGATTGGCTCCGCATCACCCTTGCAGGGTCTGCGTCCCTCCTGGTGCTACGCTGCCTTCTTCTGGATCTTTGCTGCTTCAGCTGCCCTTCCTGCAACAAATACCTTCAGCAGCTTTGTTGATGGATAAGCTTGATCTGCATGCTCTGATACCATGTTGAAGTTTCAAAACAAAAACCCTACTACAGTGTCTTGATCTACTTTGCCTATTTGTTTGATTAATTTAACAAGTTATTTAACTGAAGTATTCAAAAAAATACTAAAGCAAATACAAACTGCAACCTACACATATACAGATCATTTACTGAACATCATGCACATATGACAAAATTACACATAGATTTTTCGGACAAATGTCCCCTAAAAAACCCATTGCACGAAAACCGGTGCAACAACTCTAGAGGGTTTTATTATTATGTAGAATCTGAATACAACAATCTGGGCACCAGAAATGGTTTGCCCTATAGAGAAATTACACAACAAGTGTACCTTATCACTTGGAGACAGAAAGTATGGCTGAATCACACCTTCAATCGTGATTGACAGATAATGAGCCCTTTTTGGCCCACTGGAACCCTCAACACAGCTTGTCTAGCCTCTAGGTCAACGCTCTAGCCTAGTGTAGCCTCTGCGCAACGTAGACTGCCCCTGCATCATTCTGAAAGCCTCTGCGCTGCCTCTTTGTCACCCAGACGGCTCTGCGTCACCCTCTGCGTCAGCTTGGCTGGGCTGCGTCCCTCCTGCTAGCCTCTGTGTTGCCATGGTACGATGCTGCCTCTCTGCTACTGTATTCTTGGCCTCGGATTAGATCATCCCTTGTTGATCTCTGCTCCTCACTGCACTGCAAACTCACTTTGAATTCCTCAGCAAACCTCGCCATAGAAATTTGGCTTAGCTTTAGTGCTTCTGCAATGTGTGTGTGTGTCCTCCAACTAACCCCAAGCCCTTCTCTTATTCTTTTCTCGTTGGCAAACCAACGGCTATGATCTAATCTCCAATTGACAACTAAGATTAAAAGAAAGCTTGATCCACGTCACTTAGGACATTTCATCACATGTGTAATTTAATTCACTTTATTTTTTTAATTTCTCTAAGTTAGACTTAGGGTACCCATTAAAAAATTTAATTATTTGAATAACTATTACACCAGTTGGAATTTCTCCAAACGCTTTTTGGGTCTTGGAGATCTTGTGTGTTCTAGCCCCTCCTCAAAGTTTCGGAGCTAGAGCACACCCGATGCTGCCCCAAAATCTCAACAAGTTTGACTCTCAAAATTAAATTCAATTGCTGCTTAAAGATTGTTAGATCTCTTAGGCAAAAAGAACAAAGATACTTCTAAAAGGTAGCTTTGCTTTGATGCTTACAAAAAAAGGAAATAATGATCAACAATACTCGGTGCCATAAGGATTTACAACTTCCTTGAACCATCCAAGTGTCACCCAATAGAGGATCTTTCCTTGTTAGTGTGGTAGTAAAAAAGAAGTGTATTTCAGCCTGTAATTATGTCTAAAACACTCTTGCATCATGACATACCAAAGAACATGCTTGACCATTTCATCCTTGTGACAAAGAGCACAAGCAACATCCGTAACTCCTACTTTATGAATTGTTCTTTTAACAACCAAACCTTGTTGGAGCAGAAGCCACCCCCAAATTTAGACAGGCATGTGATTCCAGATGAATTGATGCCTCCTCAACCAGCATGCATGGGAATTTTCATTGCCCGATTTTTTTAAAGTGAGGTTTAATGTTAGAAGTTTGTTTTACCATATAATAAAGATCCTTGTTCACATGAATCAAAATGTAAAAGGGCCACACATTCCTCCATGTTGAATCGCTCCAGAATGGACCCAACCCATGTTATTGCATTTAAAAGAACACTCTTTATGAATTATGCAATAAATGCCCTCTAAAACACCTTTATCTAAACCAAAGTGCTTTTGAGCCTGATTAAGAGCATTTTAGGTGTGCCATTGTTGGTTTTCATAGTTTTACAAATCTTTTCACAAAAGAGACCTTTGCTTGCCAATTTTTTGGCAGTTGACCTAGCGAAAGTCTAAAAGGCCAAACTTATTCATTCAGAGATGGGAACTTACAAATCTGTCATGATGCCAAATCCCAGGTATCACAAGGCTGCTCAAACTGCCAACTAATAAATGTAAACACAACCTACCAAGCAAACAACATCCTCTAAATGGGGGAGAACCTGAAATCATGAAAGCTTGTGTATTTCCTTTTATGTCACACAACTGGAAAGGACCTTTAATACCCTGATTCCTGAATGGGATGAGTGTGTTGAATCTAACATTAAACCAAAACTTGCCAAGGTGCTTCCATCTCCGCAGCTTGCAGTACTCATTTACCTGCAAGGGTTGCCCCATATGCTCTCAAGTAATCTTTCATGATAGAATGCCGGCTTTGGGTTCTTGAGGTGTTTTAGAGTTTGCATCTTTTGCATTGAAAATATTGCTTTTCGAGGATATCATGACTGCTTTTGTTTGGGATCTGAATCTTGATTTTAAAGGTAATTTTATGTTAAATATTTTAAGAGTTTTTACATGATAGACATCTTCTGCATACATGTTAACTATCATGCAAAAAGTATTAGACATTATAAATCAGCTGCGTTCTGAAATTTCTTAGAGTTTACTAATATAACATGTCCTTTTCCTTTTTTGTCTTCTATGTTGGCTTCAATACCCTGATTCCTGAATGGGATGAGTCTGTTGAGTCTGCCATTATGATTAAACCAAAACTTGCCAAGGTGCTTCCATCTCCACAGCTGGCAGTACTCATTTTTTTTTTTCAAATATTGTTTTAATACCCTGATTCCTGAATGGGATGAGTCTGTTGAGTCTGCCATTAAACCAAAGCTTGCCAAGGTGCTTCCATCTCCACAGCTGGCAGTACTCATTTACCAGCAAGGGTTGCCCCTAATGCTCTCTAGTAATCTTTTATGATAGAATACCAGCTTTGGATTCTTGAGATGTTTTTGAGCTTGCATCTTTTACATTTAAAATATTGCTTGTTAAGGATATCACAACTGCTTTTGTTCGGGATCTGAATCTTTATTTTAAAGGTAATTTTATGTTATATATTTTAAGAGATTTTACATGGTATACATCTTGTCATACATGTTAACTATCATGCAAACAAGTATTAGACATGATAAATCAGCTGCGTTCTGAAATTTCTTAGAGTTTACTAATCTAAAATGTCCTTTTATTTTTTTGTCTTCTATGTTGGCTTACTCCATTTTCTTGTAAAATATTTTTTTTAATATTGTTTTAAAAGATTGTTTAATTTAGTTCTTTTTAATAAGGATGCTATTTTCTCTGAATCTTGCTTTTTTTGGTCTCTTAATCTTGATTTTAAAGGTAATTTTATGCCATATTTTTTAAGATACTTACATGATAGACATCTGCTGCATATTTGTTAACTATCATGCTAGCAAATACTATACTCGATAAGCCAACTGCTGTCTGACATTTCTTCGAGTTTACCAATATTAATTGGCCTTCTCTTTCCTTTGGTCTTCTATTTTGGCTTACTTCATTTTCTTGTAAATTTTTTGTAAAATCTGTTGAAAAGAACTTTGGGTTATGTTCTTTATAGGAAGGATGATATTTTCTCATGTCATCAAAGGGATGATTGTAATGACATTTTAAATTTATTTGGACCAATTTTTTGCAGGCTCTCTCTACTGAAATGGCACATAATGAAGTGGATAATAAGCAAGTTATATTCAAGGATTTCATTACTGGGATGCCCAAGGTGTCTGATTTGTTATTCAAATCTACAAAACTTCCTTTGAAACTGAAAGATGGATCACAAGATGTACTTGTAAAGAATTTGTATTTATCATGTGATCCTTACATGCGGGGCCGCATGAGAAACAGAGCTTCTTATTTTGCAGCTACTTTTACACCTGGATCGGTAAGAGATGGTTCTGTTTGTTTTTCATCTATGCTGTTACTTGAACTAAATCATTTTCATGTTCAAATATGTCCAGTCTTTCCTCATTTGCATTCATTATTTGCACGTAAGTTTGCATACTTAGAACATATCCCGTGAGAACAATGAAACAAAGTGGCAGTGATAAGCAGTTTTGAACCCATATACCCCGTGAAAACAATGAAACAAAGTGGCACTGATAAGCAGTTTTGAACCCAATATATGAATCTCGAGGTAGCCATTCTTTACTAATCGATTGACAATCTTACTCATTTTCTGTCTTTTAGCATTGCTTGCAATTGATAGCTATAATCACTAAATCAAATAAATTACTTTAGGTAAGTTAACTTGCAATAGTTTCTGGCATGAGCCATATGACAGCAACCTGATATTTAGAAAATGATGGAAAATTTCTGTCTTAAACAGTTTGCTATCTAGTTAGAGGATTCAACCAATTCACATTGATTTCTTTTGCACTTAAAAACAATATTAAATTACCCTCAATCTATTTAAAATTATTCTTTCATTTTATGATACTGCTTTCATCACACTTTTGTAATAAATGGAAGTACTTTTTCTTGTTCTAGATCAGGATTTAGTGCAATGCAGTACGAAATATGTAACCAAAAATTTAGGGATATTATTAGAATCTCAACTAAGAAGCTTGCTTTCCATTATTTGTGATATTTCAATATGCAGGTGATAACTGGCTATGGTGTTTCCAAGGTTGTTATTTCAAATCATCCAAACTTCAAAGAAGATGATTTGGTAATGGGTTATACTGGATGGGAAGAATACAGCATAATACCTGGGGCCAATGGCTTACAGAAGATCGAAGATACGGATCTACCTATCTCATATTATTTGGGAGTTTTAGGTAATTGCAGAATTGACAACCTTTATTTTTCAATCCATTTTTGTTTAAGAATATGTTCCAAAAATATTATATCAAAAATCATTATGGCCCATGCTTATTCTTTTATTACCTCTATTTTTTTTTGTTTTTTGTTTTTTGGAGAAAACTTATTTCCTAGAATTTTGTGCTTTCTTCATACCAGTGGAGGCTACCTTATAATTCGATTACATCATACCATAGTTATTACCATTTCTCATAGACTGGGAGATTGCTTTTCTATGATTTTAAAAGTTATATTGAAGTAGACAATTCTCTCATGTTCTTTTTTGTCATCGGATACATATTTCTAAAAAATTACACATGCCTTCAAGTCATCAACTCTTTTAGGATCACAACAACCCTTGTTCAGAGGCATTGACTGAAGGAGTGAATATCCTACTTGAAAGCAACACATTTATGTTTTTCCCACTTTGATTTCATTCTGTTGTTTTCACAAAATCTTTCTTCATGTGCCAATGGAGACATTGTTATATCCTTGGACACTATCATAAATGAAAACTTATGTTTTCTGTAGGTTTAGAAGCATTTGTCAGCACATACAGATGAATGAGCAATTTTCCTTTGCGTCTTGTCAAACTTTTATTGGACATTCATTTATTGCATTTACCAATAATTCTCCACAATATCAAGGAAAAAATCTGCCATCCTTATCTCATTGCTAAGCTCGTAATTTTTGTACATTGCAAACACCCATTGATAATTAGGCTAATAATTTTTTCTTCCTTTGCATCAAGTACTCTAAACATCAGTGAGAGTAGTTTCATAAGTGTTCTTACATTTTGAGGGAAACTCCTATGTTGTATAGGCCTCAAAACATGGTGGGTAATTGTTGGATCATTGTCCCTCAACCCTGGATAAAGAAGCCAAAATGCTTCAGAGAAAGTCATGTTTCATAATTTGTGTTAGCTTGTGAGAGAAAGGTGTCGAGAAAACTTGTGCGAATTGTTGGAGAGTAAGACAATTTCCCAAGGAAGTGCGCATAGAAATAGGAGGTTCCTTATTTAATAGGAAGTGAATTTGCGCGAGGAAATCGGGCTTCTAGTGCACATAGAGTTAGGAGGAAAGGATCAACATTCTTGCAGATTGTTTCAAGCCTATTTTAAGGTTGAGAGATCGTTGTATTCTCTATTGAAGCAAGTGTATTTGTAGGAGATCTGTTGCTCAATTTTTTTCAATAATATTCTCAAGCAAGCGAGGGTTTTCCCAGTTGGGTTCCCTAGAAAAATTGTTGTGTTCTCTTGTGTGAATTGTGCATTTATTTTTGTTCCTATTCTGCTGCAAAATTTGGTAGAGAAATTCTATGTTTGTATGAAAAGAAATTATATTTCAGATTGTTCATATTAGCATATCAGAATTTCATGGATTTTCTACACGGTGTTAGAGCAGTGAACAATAATCGACCAACACATAACTTTCAAGGTTGAAATTTGTTACATGCAGGAGTACGATTGAGAGAGCAGGATAGACTTGATGCTGCCTCAAATTTTGGTATTTGGAAAGTTCGGATAATGTTCTTGTTGGACGAGTTTGGGATGAAGGATTTTCCAGAGAAAGGTGTTGTAGAACTTAGAATTCAGAAAGGTGTAGGATTCAGGAGGCTCAGGAGCAGTTGAGGCTCCTAGCACCATGTTTAGGCACATAGGTTACATGGCACTGATGATAGAATTGGTGGACATTAAGCCTTCTTCTTATAAGGAGGCAACTTCTCAGCAAGTTTGGCAAGATGCCATGGTGGAGGAGTATTTCTTTAATATGAAGAATGATGTCTGGGAGATTGTTCCATGACCTGAGGATAAATCAGTTGTTGGATCAAGATGGGTGTACAAGGTGAAGCATGGCACAAATGGGAGCGTGGAGAAGTATAAGGCCAGGTTTGTGGCCAAGGGCTTCTCACATATTGAGAGCATAAACTATGAGGAGACTTTTGCCTTAGTAGCACAATATTCATCCATCAGGACTATTCTAGCACTTGCAGAATAGGTGGGGTGGAAGATCCACTAGATGGATGTGAAGACAAGCTTTTTCAATGGAGTGGTTGTGGAGGAGATCTATATGGAGCAACCAAAGGGGTTCGAGCAATTCAGTAGAGACACACGTGTGCATGCTGAAGAGAGCTCTCTATGGGCTCAAGTACGTTCAAGGAGCATGGTACACTCAGATTGACAACTACCTTCAAGGATTGGGCTTCACTAAGAGTGAGGCTGATACCAACCTATATTACATCATGGTTGGAGTGCTTTCGATCATTCTAGTTATCTATGTCGATGATCTTATACTAACTGTAGATGAGAGCTTGATCCAGGATTGCAAGGAGGAACTTGCAAGGGAGTTTGAGATGAAGTATATGGGGCTTATGCACTATTTCCTTGGCTTGGAGGTTTGGCAGGGTATTGGTGAGATCTTCGTTGGACAGGGAAAGTACACTACAAAGACTCTTTGGAGATTTCATATGCAGGATTGCAGGCCCATGGCCACACCTCTAGCCACAAGCTGGAGGAAGGTGGATGCTAATAGAAGAGAGTGAGTGAATCCTACAGTGTACAAGCAACTCATTGGGTTGTTGATGTACTTGGTCAACACATGACCTGATATTTGCTTTGCAGTCAACCAGCTGAGTCAGTTTATGGTGGAACTGACCACAGTGCATTGGGTTGCTGCGAAGCATGTATTGAGATATATTAGAGGCACAACAAATTATGGATTTTGGTACAAACAAGTTGATGGAGTGAGGCTTGACGACTTCATAGATGCAGATTGGAAAGGGTGCTCCACAGATAGGAAGAGTACTTCAGGTGGCGTCTTTAGCATTGGGTCAACAACTGTTTCTTGGTATAGCAATAAATAGAGATCAATTGCACTTAGTTCAGCAGAGGCCGAGTACATGGCTGCTAGTTTGGCAGCATGTGAGGCTATTTGGATGAGGAAGTTGCTCGTGGGACTTTTTAGACAAAGGGTGGAGCCTACCATGATACATTGTGAAGCTACCGTACTTTCCAATCGGATAGCAGACAACAAACATCTTGACCAAGGCATTGGCGAGAAGCAACTTTTTTCATCACATATTTAAGTTGGGAGTTGTACAAAATCCCTTCTCGCTAA
The DNA here is from genome assembly GCA_034641835.2 of Pinus albicaulis. Taxonomy (NCBI): domain Eukaryota; kingdom Viridiplantae; phylum Streptophyta; class Pinopsida; order Pinales; family Pinaceae; genus Pinus; species Pinus albicaulis. The sequence continues at coordinate 1,280,213,825 of CM076578.1, forward strand.
GAGGGAGTGTTGAAAATTGATTCCTTGATTTGTGCCTTAATTCAAGGAGTCAAATTCGAGTTTATTCTTTGGCATGCTCGATTTCCTAAAAATTAGGAGATTCCCTAAAAATTAGGACGAGTTACTTTTTTCTAGTGCGAGTTGATTGAGGAAAATGACGAGTGGTTGAGTTTCAAGTCTTAGATTTGAGACAAGATGAGTTACATGTGACTTTTCACTTACTTAACTCAATCAATCATAAAATCATTTCTTAATTAGAAATTACTAAACTTAGCCATTCAAATTGCTTTAAAAGAAGGAACAAAGGCACAATTTACATCATAATTTGTGTGAGATTCTGAGAGAAAGGTGCCAAGAAACCTTGTGTGAATTATTGGAGAGTAAGGCAATTTCTCAAGGAAGTGCACATAGAAATAGGAGGTGAATTTGCGCGAGGAATTTGGGCTTCTAGTGCGCACAGACTTAGGAGGAAAGGATCAACATTCTCTCATATTGTTTCAAGCCGAGTTTAAAGTTAAGAGATCATTGTATTTTCTATTGAAGTACGTGTATTTGTGAGAGATCTATTGCTCAAATTTCTTCAATAATATTCTCAAGCAAACGAGGGTTTTCCCAGTTGGGTTCCCTAGAAAAATCGTTGTGTTCTCTTGTGTGAACTAGAATTTTGAAGAGAAAATGGAGAAATAAATTACAAAATTATTTACAAAAAAAATTATGAACTTGAAACTCTTGCAAAAATTAAATTTTGAAGTGATATAAGGGTTATAAACCCTTGCGGCTCCCTTGGATGACCTTCTTTTGATGCTAGAAGCATCTTTCATACCTCTTGAGGGCTCGATCTTCCATTCTGTGGCTTCTAATATACTGGTAAGGAATGCTAGACAGTTTCTTCAAGAGGTCAATATAGCCTTGAAAACCCTAGCCGCTAGCTCAAGAGAGGGTTTGGCCTTTTAGGAATTGATTTTATTCTAAAATCTTTAAGGCCAAACACCTGCAAAAATGTTAATAAACAAAACCCTTAACACTGTACTTCACATCTATAAAAACCCACGTTAGAAAACCTCACAAATGTATACAAGAAAGTTGAAATATATACAAGGGTTAGTGAAAATATGTACAAGAGAGTATTTACAAATTATACAAGGCTAGATGTAAGAGATCTAAAACAAATGCTCTCATTAGCAGATATATTCTTTTATTGCACAATAGAATTAGATGAGATGAATTTTATAAATAGGTGATCTTGGTAGAGTAAACGACAAGAAACCCCTTTCATAGATGTTCTTATGATGAGCCTTTGAGAGTCCCACTATAGTTTCTTAGTTTCTACGGGCTAAGGAGATGAAGATAGAAACAAGGATTACTACAAATGTTCAACTCGACTACTTAGCTGATATGAGCACTAATACCTAATCAAAAAATATTTTCTACGCAACTTCGAAAGATTTTGTTAGTTTCAATAGGGATTGGTTAGCACAACAAAAAGGAAGTCTAGTGCCCAAGCACGAATACACTAGATCCGCCTAATCAAATGTGTTCCCAAATCCAAATATAGGAGCAAACAAGCTACAATAAATCTAGATGGCTATTGAAATAACAAATTAAATATTGTAGAGATTTAGATATAGATCATTAAAATAAATTTACCATAACATGCTAATGACATACACACATAGTTTTGCCCCAAAGACTTTGATTTTATTGATCAGAAAAATATTACAGAGCTTTTGCAACCAATTACAGCATCCAAAGATGTTTTAATGATGAGCCTTAGGCATCCTTATATAGAAAATAAAGAGATCTAGATCCCCCTCCAAGTGGAAAACGTCTAGGTCAAAAGAAGTGCACAAATTTGACTTAATCCCAGAGAATAATGACTAGTTGATGCTTGATCCATGCCAAAATAAATCTTGTCTCTTGATTTGGAAGAAAAAAATCAAATTCCTTGATGAAGGCTTTGATCCCAGTCAAAAAATATTTTTTCCAACCTTTTTTCTTTGAAAAATGCTCTTTGACTTAACCACCATGGTCCAAAGGTTTGATTTTTCTTAAAAAAATCAATTTTTACCATTGATAGAGCGCCTCAAAAGTATTTTCTAATTTCTTTCCTCGAAATCCCCTCATTTAATTTAACCACATGGACCTAGAAAATCGATTTTCCTTGAGAAATTATTTTTTCTGGTCCCAGGAAATTTTTGTGGGATTTTTTTTGCCTTTGAAATGAGTCCTTCAAGTTTAATCTTCCACGGGAAAGTCAGTCTCCAAAAATTCGTTTTTCCACTTGGAATTTTTATTTTTATTTTTTTATTTTCTCTCGTTTTAGTTTTTTGATCATTTTCTGGCTATTTTGTCCCCCTCAAAGTGGGTCTAAAAAATATTTAGGCGATGATGTCTAATTATGATTAATCATCCACCTAAAATATTCCTAGACAACACTTTTTACATCAAATATTACATGTTCATCCCATACAAAAGGGGAAACTTCACAATTAAAACATGACCTCTAGACACAACCAAATTCTGCGACATTTGACAGATGATCTAGTATGATAAAAATACATAGACTCAATAACACTAGGACTACACCTGAGACCTTACCATCGAGCCCCACTCTAGCTTTGGGGTATGTGTGGGAGAAAAACTCTGCCAATTACTTGGGTTAGAGAACGCGAATAATGGCGGAGGGTAAAAAACTCCCTCGAGTGAAACTCTGTGTAATGACCCATCTCGAATTACATGTAGCATAGGAATATTAGCATGTATACAAGGCATGCATATGATAACTACATATGCATGCATCGGATCATGCATTGCGCTAGTATGCATACTAACTTATTATGAAAATTTCCATGTAAAGAATAAAAAAAAATAATTATTGAAAGTGCTAATGAATACCTAACTCACAAAAAAATATTGAATATATTGTGGGTTACTTAATGTATGTCCCACCTTCATGATATATATAACTATACAAAATAAAAGGGTAAAGACAATGTATTATACAAAAAGGCAAGGGAAATACAATATATACTATACAAAGCGATTATAATATATTAATTATTATACAAACTAAAAGTAAGAAATTATAATATATAATATATATTAGCTATAACATACAAATTAAAAATAAGACGATATATATATTATAGGTTCTTTTAGTTTGTATAATATATATATATATATATATATATATATATAATGCAATCAAAGGTGAGCATGATGTAAAATCTTAAGGAACTTTAATGAAGGGTGAATACTCTGTTGCAAATTATAAAGAGGGCAGCGACCTCTTGAAAATTTCGATAATATTATATGAGAAGGCGGTGAAGAGATGGCTTGAGGTGAAAGGAACCTTGGGGATATAAGGATATGAGGAGGGTTCTCGTAAGGGGGAATAAATTTTTTCCTTTGGAGTGACAAAGGAAGAAATACCAAGGGAGTCACAGACAAAGGAGGAAGTTGAGCAACTGTTCTTGGAGTTTTGGGCACGGGGGCCAGAAGGCCTCAATTTCAAAGTCTTCTAGATTTGGGAACCAAATTAGTTGATCCCAGATAGGCTGGGAGGAAATGGTCGGTTTGGTAGCAAGAGCGGAAGTAACAACAAACCAAAAATGCCTTCAAACGAATATTCAGGTATGTAGCTGCAATTAAATTGATGAATTTTGGCGATTGTTTGGCCAAATGTAAAATTTAGGGCATTAAACTTTGCTAAGAATGAAAGGCTTACCTATATGTTTTTACATGGCTTTAAAGTTTATAGTCATGCTAGAATCATTTTTGTAATGGCCACACAGGGTTGTAGAATTTCGATTACAAATTTTTGACAAAAATGCTGAAAGATGATGATGATATCTGAATGCTCGACTGCTTGAACATGATGGAATGCTTTGAAAAAATGTATGCTGCTATACGGTAGTTTACACAGAGTGGTCAACAATAACTATTTATAGAATGAGGACATTGCCTTCACTAGACATTGATTTTTGGTTTTATGGTATACCCTAAAAACAAATTTAATAAACACCAGAATTGATGCACAAGTCAACCTACCTTGAGATTGAGTCGGCCGTCCAAGGGACATGACGGTTCAATAAGGTCTCGACTAGTATAAATAAGAGTCTTGCCTCCTCCATTGCAGCCATTACTAAACGAAGCAAGAAAGAAGAAAAGTTTGGGTTTGCAAAAGGAGTTTTAGGTTCATATCTCATGAACCATTGCACAAATTTGAAGAAGGATTTCGGTTTTAGGTTTAATGTTTTTTTCTTCGTAATTTTCTGATCAGATTTTGAAACAGAGCTTGAATTCTTTAAAGAAGATTTTGGTCTTCAAAAGAAGGATCTTTGTACTCGGACCTATACTTGGACGAATTTAAGAAGGATCTTTGTACTCAGATCTCTGTACCCGGACCCAAGGTATCAAACTTTAGGCTTGAAGCAGCACCTCAGTCTTTGATTTTCGGACCTGCAACTTGACAGACCTAAGTCTTTGATTTTCAGACCCTACAACTTGACCTGACCTTCCTCAGATTTAGCCTTGTCAAGGAGAAGACTTTTATCACGTGGATAAGACTCAAACCCGTGGTTTTTACCTATAATTAGGAGCATATTTGGCCTCAATTTGGGAAAAAGACCTAGAACATATATTAGCTCTGTTTTCAGCCAGCCTTGGACAAATTGAAGAAGGATCTTTGTACTCAGATCTCTGTACCTGGACCCAAGGTATCAAACTTTTGGTTTGAGGCGGTACCTCAGTCTCTGATTTTCGGACCTGCAACTTGACAGACCTAAGTCTTTGATTTTCGGACCCTACAACTTGACAGACCTAAGTCTTTGATTTTCGGACCCTACAACTTGTCCTGACCTTCCTCAGATTTAGCCTTGTCAAGGAGAAGACTTTGATCACATGGATAAGACTCAAACCCGTGGTTTTTACTTATAATTAGGAGCATATTCGGCCTCAATTTGGGAAAAAGACCTAGAACATATATTAGCTCTGTTTTCAGCCATCCTTGAAGATATTTAGATATTTTTGAAGTCTAAGATTGATCCTTGAAGCGTGATCTTAAAAAGCTTCTTTTTAAGTGATCTTTTGGTGCAAATATTGAAGTTCATATTGAGTTGCCTTTGATGCCCTTTTGAGCAGATTTGTGAAGCCCTTCTTGAAAGCAAACCTGAGGCAGATATTTAGCTGGATCTTGGTAGACTTGAAGATATTTTGTGAAAAATTTCAAAGGCATCTAGGAGCAGTTCTATAATCATTCTAAAGCAACCCTTTTGGAGTATACTTGAAGACTCTTGAGCATAACGGAAAGTCCTCCTAGTAGCAGACTTGGTGATCTCTTAAAGAAAACTTGAAGTTGACTTTTGAAGTAGAATTGAGGACCTTTTGAGCAGATCTTGAAGACTTTGTTGAGCAGAAATTTGGAGCAAACATTGTAGTCCTTGAAGCATACCTAAAAAAAGCCTTGAAGACCAGGTTGGAGCTTGGATTTATATTTGAGGATTGAGTCCTCATGTAAGGTTGAAGCATTGTGAGAGACCAGGTTGGAGCTTGGATTCATAGTTGAGGATTGGAGTCCTCATACAAGGTTGGAGCCTAGATTTATATTTGAGGATTAGAGTCCTCATTTAGGGTTGGAGCCTTGAAGAAATTAGAATTTTTTGTTTTGTTTTGGTTTTTGTTTGCAGATAATCAGGGTAGGTCCACCCAAAGGGACCACACCCCCCGATCAAACTAATCCGTGCCTAACCCTGACGATGTCAACAAGATTTGAATCTGTAACCTTCCAATTGCAAGGTGCATTAGCAACGAGACCTCAACCAATTGAGCTAACCCTCAGAGCTAGAAGTTAGAATTTTGTTGTACTGGTTGGAGCTTGAATTGTTGTAGGGGATTGGAGTCCTCACTATTTTTATTATTAAAATTATTTTGTTATTCTACATCTTTTGTTTTGGAGTAATTTGTGATAAAATTTAACTGGCATAATATAACGATTGTAAGAAATATTGATTCACCCCCCATCTCAATATTTCCAACAGATAGTGGTGTATCATGCCATATGATAGAGGCACGAAAGCTATTTAGCAATATAATGGAGAGTAAATCAGATATAAATGTGGAGGTTGGTATGATGTCGAGTATGCGATGAAGGGGGGTTGAACTATTAAGTTTCAACTAGAGTCAGGAGGAGTGTTGGAAGGCAAGGACGTGCTATACATACTAGGACTGAAGAAGAATTTGCTCTTAGTATCAGTCATGGAGGATAGAGGATTTCATGTCGGATTTAGGAATGGGCAAGTGCTCATTCGTCTAAAGGAGTCTAGCACAAACACGACAGTGACCACCGGTGTTAAAGAGAGCAACTTATACAGGTTGATTGGAAAACCTGTTCAGACATTGAAGGATGCTTAGGAGAATGTGTAGGCTTCTAAGAGCACATTCATGGAGAGCAAGCCTCCAAAGGACATTGTGCCAAGACCAAAGGGATAACCAGTTTGAGGTTGCTCTTCAAGAAGTACATCCCTTGCTAAGAGGGAGTGTTGATGTTTGTAGTTCGGGCAGGTACTTCTATACAGGCCTAAGTTTCTGGATGTGCGGAAGTCCCCTAATATGCCCTTAACATTAGCAATTACGTTAGGGATTAAAGACAGAAGTGAGTTAATCTAATGAAATGCAAAGGTTTTTGCATTAGTGAATTAGATAAATATCAACCACTGATCTCAAGTGATGTTGAGATTTTTTCTCAATTGTCAATGAGTTTGGAGATTAGGGTTGTGGTTTTGATCATAGCTCAACAGAATTAATGAAGGGCTAGGCTAAGGGAGAAGACACACAAGACATCTTGAGCAGAAGACACAATGAGAGTGAGATCTTGATTCTCAATGGTTGGGTTGAGAAGGACTAACATTCAAGTGTGTTTGGTTCAAGGAAGGTGCAAGGAATAGCAAGGGATATCCAGTTCAGCCAGAAGATAGATTGAAGGACAGACCTTTGGCTCGATAACTGAATAAGATCCAGGTTCATTGTTGTATATGTAATTTCCTCAGAGGGCCATCTTCCCAGTAAGGGAGCTCGAGTAGGTTCTGAGTTATTAATCAACTGTTTGATTGGGAAAAAAATTTTGTGTGTGCATATGTGATTGAGATCAGTTGTTTAATTTGCATCCACGTTTTAGTTTTGTTAAGATCCCAATTGTTCTTTTATTCAGTAGATCTGTAATCTGCTAGGTAGTAAATTGCCAGGGTGCTAGGTTCAAGAAATTTTAACACTTCAGTGCAAATATGTTTTTGAGAATCAGGTTAGCTCATTGTCTGCATATTGTCAATTATGTAAAGTATAGGCAAGTATGCAGCTGTTAGGTGAAGGCTTTCTGTTGATCAATGATGCCAAGGGGTTAGATACATCCAGCTATTTGGATTTTATTGCTTTCTAAGTTTCTGATGAAGAGGATGTAAATACCATCGTACGTACCCTCCCACTTTATTGATTTAGTTTTCTGTAAATATATGAAATATTTCTTAAATAAAAATTCCAGAGTAATGGTATCAAATGAGCAGTTAACATTGTCTGTTTATATGGAACCCAAATTATGAATTCTAACATAGGCCTTCCTTTGTCACCATCTTGTTCACACTTGCTGTGTGTTTATTAGCGCATGCAGGGCCCTTCTAATTTTTGCACATGGCCCTCCAATTTCCTTCCATCTGATCACAGATCTTGAAATACCCACTCTTTCCTTTTGTTAAAAACTTAAATATCACTCCCTTTTCTATTATTTTGACTTTGTTGGGCTATATCTTAGCTATATGCAGTAACATTTTTTTTTCTAAAACATGCACTAGCTGTGAATCTAGTTCAAGTTGGAATTTCTCTGACTGAACACTCAACAATAAGCTTTAAAACCTGTTAGAAATACCCTTTTATTTTTTGTCATGCTTTGTATCAGCTGGAGGTCTCTTGTATCTCTTGTGTTAGTTATTTATGACAGTTATTTTGATTTTATATTGCTCCCAAGTAAATAACTCAACATATCAATACTTGTTCAAGGATTATATCTTCAGAAATTTGTTGCCATTTTCAGATATTTTTTACCATAAACAACTGGTATTATTAGTTGTTAACGCAAACAATGTTGCAGGAATGCCTGGGTTCACAGCATATGTTGGTTTTTATGAGGTGGGATCTCCTAAAGCGGGTGAAAAGGTTTTCGTTTCTGCAGCTTCTGGAGCAGTTGGACAGCTTGTTGGACAATTCGCAAAGTTGCATGGGTGTTATGTTGTTGGGAGTGCGGGAAGCAAACAAAAGGTGATATTTTACTAATTATCAAGTTCTGTGTTCGTCCATTGTTTGAAATTGAATGGACACATCATTCAGTATGGTACATCGGCAATGGTCATTTTCAAATATCCATAATTAAACTATATACATTGACTAGTAAACTTCTTTACTAGACACTTTCATGCTATATCAACCTGGCACTCGACATTCAGTTAAAGCACATTCAAAATAAAAATTGTGGATGATACATAATCTGAATAAGAAATAGCCTTGCCAATTTGTACTGTCTTTCAGTTGTCCGAAATTGAAGGCTCCCATTAGTTCTTGTGGCATAAGGAATCACAAGTTGAACTATCTATAAAGACTAGATTTACATTGTGTCAGAAAGATACCTAGAAAGCCACAGAATGCACATTCAGACCTAATAGTCATGAATGATGTATCTGTACATTTTCCTAACTTCTTATATGTTGGTGTCATGCAGGTGGAGTTGCTGAAAAATAAACTAGGCTTTGATGATGCATTCAATTACAAGGAGGAACCAGATTTGAAAGCTGCCCTTACGAGGTCAGGCATTCTTAAAGTGATTCTTCTCATAGCTGATTTATACCATACTTATACGTTAATCAAAAGGGATTGTTTACTTTTTAGTTTCTTTGATGGATGTTGATGTGGTTCAGATAACCACTCTGGTTTCTTGATTTTTTTTCCAAATTTTGTGTTTATTTATTCCTATATTTGTAATAAAAATGAGATAAAGTACTGGCCAAAATACATGAGATGTTATCTATATATTTTTTTTCACCTGCACCAAGGAAAGAAACTTACTTGGCAAGATGATCAACATTTGGATTTAAATCATATAGGTGTGCATGCATAGTTTCCAGTGTTCATGGGTGTGCATTTATACCTAGTTTGGTTTCCATATGTGGCTGCATCATTTGTAATCTATGCACAATCTGTGCATATGGAACACTCATCATCACATTGTGTATATATGGAGGCACAAAATTGCTGGAGAGTGATCAAGTTTAACTATATCTCCTAGGTGTTAGTTTGTGTAGCTTGGACAGGCGATCTAGTCTCAGGTGGCGTCTATGAGGCTAGGAAGACAGATGGATTAATTATCTCCAATACCCAGGAAAAGTTTCTAAGGAGAATTGTTTTAATTAGATTTAATTAACTAGTTTAATTATTTTTTTCAAGTCTAACTTAGGAAAAGTGGTTAATTAATCGGGAATAATTTAGACAAATCGATTTCTCTCTAGTGACTTCTAGAAAAGTGATTGAATGAACTCAAGATGATTGTAAGCGTCGTGTGATTAGATCGTGGCAGTTGATTGCTAGACGAGAGATTATAATAGGAGATCAATGGGGCTTTTGGAGATAGAATGATTTGCAGTGATAGCGTGGGGGACACCAACGATTGGGTTCAACTGTGATTGAAGGTCGAGTTGCCAGAGTAAGTGTGGGTTTTCCAGAGTGATCAAATTGCACAGGAGAGGTCGAATTTGCCAATGAAGGTCGAATTTCTGGAGGAGGTCGAGCTAATTTCCTAGTCAGTGTGAGTTGCCAAAGGAGGCCGATTTATTTGCCAGGGCTACACGTGTGGGTCGATTCAATGTCACAGAGGAGGGTCAAATTGATTCAGAGGGGCCAAGTTGCTTCTAGGAGGTCAATTCATCTAGCAAAAGTGAAGAAAATAATTTGCTGGAGGTATATCATGACAAATAGTGTATGTAATTTCAATTACAGAATTGATGAAGAATAATAAAACCCTCATCTCCAGAACTGGTTTTCCTCACTGGGGTTTTTCTAGGGACAATTTGTAAAAACATATCGGTCTCTATTATTTTGTGTGTGTGATTTTTCCTTAGATTTAATTTTGGCAAAGTTGCAGTAGTGTTCTTATGTTGAGATATCAAGGGGAGCTAGATTAGGGTGATTTCTCTTACTTTGATAACTGCTTGTGATGTTCTTTTAATTAACTTGATGTACTTGTAATTAGCTTCTTTCACTTGATTATTAATGTGTTCTTATCATCAAATAACTACCAAAGTATGAAGATCAATGAGATAATAGGACACAAAATATAGGCTACTAACCAGGGCCAAAACCTCTCTTCTTGAGAGGAAAACCCACAAGAATTCTTCTCTTCTTATAAAATCTTCAAATGACGAATTTCAAGATATAATACCTTGACGAAGACCCATCCAAGACCAAGTCAAACTTCTCCTTGATGAGCTTGTTTCTCACAAAGTCAACCCAAGTCAATCTTGCTTCAAAATTGCTTCAACTTCTCCTTTGTCCTCAATTTTGGACCTGTAACTTATCATTGCAATTTTTGGCCGAACTACAGAAACCCTAGCTTGCACGTGTTGTTGGAATATGGTAAAATACGTCTCCTTTCTCCTTCGCTTGGGGATCTTTGTTCTCCTTAGCAACTTGGCCTTCAAACTTGATCTTTATGAATCCAAACTTCGACTTCTCTTGGCAGGTTTGCAGTTATGTCTTGCTGCAATAAGATGATTCCCTAACTCTTTCGCACGTGTGGAAGATTGTAGTCCAAAAACAATCCTCTCAAATTGGGTTTTGTCTTCCTTTTATTCTTATCTTCTTCGCTGGTTATTCTTGTCCTTTTTGTGCTTCAACAAGCTTGATGGATGCTCCTTTGATGAGGTCGAGTTCTTTCTTATATATAGGCTTCCTTGTCATGTTCAAACATTCCTAATGAGGCCGACTAGTCTTCTTGTAGGCTGACTTGGTCTTGGAGGGAGTCTTTTGACTCTTTTGACACATAATAAATTTCTTTGACTTGATACATGATGCCCAATAGAGTCTTTACATATGATAATGACTTCATTGACTCTTATACAAAGCCTTAGAAGCACACAATGGTTGCTTGACCTATAAAAAAATTAATCTAGAGCATGAAACCCATGCTAGAAATAATAATGATAAATTTTCTTTCTCTTTACATCAAATACATAAAATCAGAATTACATAGAACATTATGAAGACCGAACCTAGTTACATTTTCCAACACTCCCTCTTAACTAGGGAGGTATTCATAATACATACAAGGTACATGGACATTCTCATATTGAAGAATTCTCCTAAGAAGAGTCGAATTAGTAAGCCATCTCATAAGCTATATTTTTAGCTTATATCTATGCATCTCATTATATCAACCAACATTGTCATATAGCAAGGCCTTGACTAACAACTCTATCTCTCCACTTGATTAGATAACAATGCTGAGGAGACAATGACTTATAAACACCGTCATCATTGTCTCTCAAAGCACATACCCCGTCCAGATGTTCAAGGTATGTCCTTCTAGGGCCATTCCCATCTTGGATTTACACACCCTCGCGGAATTTCCTCTTCGACTACTCTTGCCTATTGGATGCCCTACCTCATCTTCAAAGAGTATCAAAATTCATATGCTTATCCAATCCTATAATGTGAAGACAAGAATGAGGTGTCTATCTCTCCCTCTCAAGTAGGAAGGATCTCTTTCTTATAAATGGAATACACCCAAGCTCCCTCTTAACTAGGTACTTGATTTTCAACAACAACTATATGCTCTGTGGTGGAGATCTTGGTACTATCAACTGCTTGTAGGGCTCCTCCTTTCCGCATCATCATGTCATGGATGAACTTCAACTTCTTCATCATGGAGCCATCTTCTTTATAACTTCTTCGTAGGGCTTCAACCATCTTCTACATCACTTTCCTTCAACGAAAATAGTGTTGAACCAATAGTCATGTCATTTTTCTTTTTATCAGAAAGTGACCTTCTTCATCATCATCTGGCTATTCTTCATACTGCTACCTTTTCCAAGTCATGTTCTTTCTAGGATTTTCCATCCAAGTCTTATGTGTTTATTTGTAGGAGAATCTTTACAACCTCCTTGCGGTAGCCTTGTTTTCAATCCAAACAGATGCTTGCTTTCAAAAATCAAAAAGTGAACTTCAAAATGTAATTACCTCTTCGTGTTGGCCTTTTGTCATGACTTCTGCTTTTGCAACATCAACATCATGCATATTGTACAAATCCATCTCCAAGACAGTTATTATCAAGATTCTCCTTTTTCAGCATACATATAACGATCTTCATACCTTCTCCATGGAGATGTCATAGCTAATCCTTCCAAATGTTATCGGATGTTGATTACATATCTTACGTGACTATAGATACATCTTTCACGAACTCTTCTTTCATCTTCTTCACATATTGCTTCCTCAGGATCTTCTATACATAGTTCCTTCGTCACGGGAACCATGGTTGCCAACCACGTCATTTTCTTTATGAGGTCATATAATGTTGATTTCATCTTGTCAATATGTAGAAGGGTTCAAGGGACATTTTATTCATACCTTCATGTATCATTCATAAGAATCCCTTCTTCTTCAATCACGCTGATGAAATAGAGCATTCAACCATTCTATCTGCAACTACATGATGACATGACTTTATCCATCTATCAATGTTAACAAATATATGCATACCTTTTCCTTCATGTGTTCCTCTAGGCTTCCTTTCCTTGCTTGAAGATGAAAATGCTTCAACCAATTTGTCATGCTGCACTACTATGTCAGCGTTACCTTCATCCTTCTAACCAGTAGATTCCATACTAGGTAGACTTATCTATGAGACATTTTCTTCTTCTAAGTAGAGGTGAACCTTTTAACAAATATTCCAATGGAGGATCTTAATGATCCTCATTCAACAAATGCTTCCTTCTAATGATGATGAGGTGTGACAAACTTTTATCTTCTTATCTTGCTAGATGACTTGCTTCAATCATTCAAACCACTACTTCGATTATCCTTCTATGCTTCTAATGATGATGCCATCTCAATTACTGCTATGATGCATCCTATCATACCTGTGATTCTTTCCATCGCGACTGCTATTTTCTACAAACTGAAAATAACTAAGTATATGATGTTATCTCAATCATAGTAAAGGTATTTCACTTCTTCCTTCTTTGACTTCTTTTCAGGTTCTTTTTCTTCTTTGGTGACATGGGCTTCATTTCTTTCCTTTCTCTTCTTGAGTTTAGGACAATTGCTTTTGAAATGCCCATAGTCATTACATTCATAGCATTGAATTTTAGGCATGTCAATTCTCTTTTGAAATCTTTTCCGAGACTTTCCTTTCTATCTTGGCATAGCTGTATATGCTTGAGTTTGTTCCCTTGATCCAACATCATTCTTTGCTTTCAATCTGGTTTTTTGAATTTTGCATAATGGCAATAGATCATTGAATGGGGTAGTTTCCTTCTTTCCATAGATATTAGATACAAAGTTGCCCCATTCATCTGGTAGTGCATTGAGCAAAATGGTGCAATGTTGCAAACATCGACATCGGGATAAAATCGATAGGGGTCTGGAAAACCAAAAAAATTGTAAAAATCGGGAAAACATCGGTAAAAATCGGCAAACATTGGCAAAACTAAGATACCATAAAAATATCGGTAAAAATCGGCAAACGTCGGTTAGGCCAAAAAATCGTGATTTCAAGATAAAATCGGGATGTTATCGAGATGTTCGCAACACTGCAATGGTGGTCATTTCTCGATTAGACATTACTTCTCCCAGTTCTTATAGTTGATCTCTTATTTGAGATACCTTCATAAGGTATGAGGCTACCCCTTCTTCCTTTGATACCTTCATCTTGTATAGTTCGGTTCTTAATGATATAATTTCTCCTACAATACTTAAAGAGAACAATTCCACAATTTTTTCATAGATCTTTTTCGATGTCTTCAACTTTGCTACCTAGGGAATGAGGGAATCCTTGATTGACTCAATAACGATTCTTTGAGCTCTTACTTCTCTTTTCATATACTTTGATAGTGCTTGAGATTGCTCTTGAGGAGGTTTGGTGATTGAGCCCATGACATATTAACCCTAACTTGCACGTGTGGTTGGAATATAGTAAAATATGTCTTCTTTCTCCTTCGCTTGGGGATCTCCTTTCTCATTTGCTTGGGGATCTCCTTTATCCATAGTAACTCGACCTTCAAACTTAATCTTTATGAATCCAAACTTTGACTTCTCTTGGCTGGTTTGTAATTCTGTCTTGCTACAATAAGATGATGCCCTAACTCTTTCGCAAGTGTGGAAGATTGTAGCCCAAAAACAATCCTCTCAAATTCGGTTTTGTCTTCCTTTTATTCTTCTCTTCTCTGGTTATTCTTGTCCTTTTATGCTTTAACAAGCTTGATGGATGCTCCTTTCATGAGGTCGAGTTCTTCCTTAAGGCTTATATATAGGCTTCCTTGTGATGTTCAAACAACCCTAATGAGGCTGACTTGTTACTGCTAGGCCGACTAGTCTTCTTGTAGGCTGACTTGGTCTTGGAGGGAGTCTTTTGACTCTTTTGACACATAATAAATTTCTTTGACTTGATACATTATGCCCAATAGGGTCTTTACCAATGTGGAAAAAGTCGAAGTCGGGATTAAATCGGCAAGGGTCAAAAAGTTGAAAAACTCGATAAAGTCAAGAGTTTTTTGAAAAAGTCGGCAAAACTAAAAAAATACAAAAATATTCATTTTTGGAAAAAATCTTGATTTTTCAAAAAAATTTAAAAAATTATTAAAAAACTACCTCACTCCAGATTTTTTGGAAAAAGTCGGGACTTCAAGGATAAAATCGCGACTTTTTCAGGGATGAAAAAGTTGGCAAAAAGTCGGCTGATAAAGTCGGCGCCGGCAAAAATTCGGGATTTTTTCGGGACTCTTTGACAAAGCCCTAGAAGCACACAATGGGTGCTTGACCTATAAATAAATTAACCTAGAACATGAAATCCATGCTAGAAATAATAATGATAAATATTCTTTCTCTTTATATCAAATACATAAAATCAGAATTACATAGAACATTACGAAGACCGAACCTAGTTACATTTTCCAACATTTATTCAGTGTTTGCTGTATATAATTTACAAAAGAAAAATAATATACTGAATATAGGTGAATAATAACCAAATTAATTGCAACATTTTTAAAAGCTTCACATGGTATCGGAGCATATATGAGGGAAATAGAGGTTCAACGCAGTCACAGGAATGGAAAATCGAGGGTTTATAAAACCCATTATGACTTCTTCATATTTTTTTGGGTTTTTCTTTATTTTCCAAAGGTTTTTTAGAAATGGCTTCAGCAGGATTGAGAGATCAGGACAGATTGGATGTTGCCTCTAATTTTGGTCTCTGGGAAGCCAAAATTTCTTTGTTGTTGGAAGAGATTGGTCTCAAGGAATATGCGACCAGTGTTGTAGCTATTTCAGCAGATCCAACACAACTTGCAGCATACAAGGAGGATGGATGCCAAGGTGAGGAGGATAACCCTTAACGTTGTTCAGGACCATATTGTTCCACATATCACAGATCTAGATACAACGAAGAATATGCGACACACCATTTTGAATCTGTGCAAGAATGCTACCATGAACAAGAAGCTGGTTCAAAAAGAGAAGTTGAGAAACACCTAGATGAATAAGGGTGAAGACGTTGTTAGCTATCTCACCAGGCTTAGAGTTGTCAAGGACGAGTTAGCAGATGTTGGAGATAAACCAGATGATGAATAGCTAGTTAGAATAGCCCTGAATGGGTTTACTAAGTAATGGGATGCCTTCATTCAAGTCATCAATAGACAAGACACCTTACCGAGATGGGATTGATTGTGGAGCGATTTCACTCAATAGGAGCTTAGACTAAGTCTTGTTAGTGGGAACAATAGTAAAACTCAAAAAAGTGAGCTGGAACAGGAAAAGGTGGCCTAAACAGGAAAAGGGAAAGCAAAGAAAGGGTCTAGCATAGTACTTGACCCAAAAGGCAAGAAGAAGAAGAAGGACATTTCTAAGGTCAAATGCTAAGGCTATCACGAGTTTGGCCACTATGTCGACAATTGCCCACAAAGGAAGAAAAGCGAAAAGAAGGGAAAGAAGCAGTTGACAACTTTAGCAAGTGCAGACAAGCTTTCTAACAGGATGGAATAGGAGTTCGAACTCATAACTTGCTTAACTGGCTCAACCTCACAGGGTGTTTGGTATATAGACCAGTGTGGAAAAAGTCGGGAAAAAATCGCGACTTTTTCAAAAAATCCCGATTTTTTGCAGGCGCCGATAAAATCGGCCGATTTTTTCCCGATTTTTTGAAAGTTGAAAAAGTCGGGATTTTATCCTCGAAGTCCCGACTTTTTGCCGACTTTTACCAAAAAATCGTGAGTGAGGTAATTTCTTTAATAATTTTTTAAATTTTTTTTGAAAAAATCGGGATTTTTTCCAAAAAGTCGGGATTTTTTCAAAATATGAATATTTTTGTATTTTTTTAATTTTGCCGACTTTTTGCCGACTTTTTCAAAAAACTCTCGACTTTGCCGACTTTTTCAACTTTTGGACCCTTGCCGATTTAATCCCGACTTCGACTTTTTCCACATTGATATAGACGATGGGGCATCATTTCATATGTTAGGAGTTAGGGATTACTTCTCCAATTACCAGGAGGAGGACATCAAATTCCAGATTCTGATGGGGAACAAGTCCAAGTGCAATCCAGTTGGGAGAGGGACTGTTCTATTTTAGAGGGAGTCTGGCAAGTTGATTTCCATCCATGATGTGTTGCATGTGCCAAGCTTGGGCATGAACTTGATTTTTGTATCTATCCTTCAGGGTAAAGGGTATACAATGTTTTCTTTCGAGGGGCACACTTGTTGATCAAACACAAGGATTGGAAATCACCCATAGCCATTGGAGTCAGGAGTGCCTAACTTTACAGGTTATAGTTTGAAACTCCTAAGGCAATGGTGAGCAACAATGATCCTAGAGATCAAGGAGAGCTATGGCACAGGAGGATGCTCCATATTCATTATGGAGCACTCAAATTGCTTTGTGAGAAGGTGACAAGTGTTCAGGAGGTGAGCATAGAGCATGATGATGTATGTAGGAGATGTGTGTTGGGGAAGTTTGTTGAAACAACTTTTTGAAAGAGTGTCACTAGGTCCAAGGGTGTTCTTGATCTAGTACATTCATATATTTTTGGATCGATGTCGACGAAGTATCTCAGAGGGCACGAGTCCTATGTTACTCTTATCTATGATTTCTCCAGGATGACTTGGATATACTTCTGGAAGACCAAGGATGAGGTCTTCAGTCGTTTCCAATAGTTCAAAGCTCTTGTGGAGAATGCGATAGGCACGGAGGTGAAGGTTCTTCGGTTAGACAATGGTGGTGAATACACAGGGAAAGAGTTTCAAGAGTTCTATACTAGGGAAGGAATCAAGAGAGAGTGGATTTTTCCTTACAATCCGTAGTTGAATGCGGTTGTTGAGAGGAAGAATCGTTCAATATCGGAGGAAGCGAGGGCTATGTTAAATGACCACGGTATGTCCCGTTATTTATGGGTAGAGGCATGCAGTGCGACAATATATATACGGAACAAGCTTCCACATAAGTTGTTGGGAAAGATGACACCATAGGAGGCGTTCACAGGGAAGAAGCCAGATGTTAGCCATTTCAGGATATTTGGAAACTTAGCATATTGTCACATTCCAAGAGATACACGTTCCAAGTTGGATTAGACTACAGAGAGGGGTTACCTTGTGGGGTACAACGAGACCTCAAAGGAATATCAAATATTTATTCCAGGGGCCAGGAGGATTATTTTCAGGTGTGATGTCAAGTTCATGGAGGACAAGGCATGTAAGATGTTTGGCGATTCACCAACAATTGATCAAAGTGAGCAGCTAGTAGAAACTCGAAGGATTGAGCTGGAGGATCAAGGGCAGTAGAGCACGAGTACAATTACCAATACGAGTATATATGCAGTAGTTCCTGAGAGCTCGTAGAGTATGGAGCAACAAATGTAGCAGATATGAGAGATGCATCAGGAGGACGTGGAGGTTGACAATCCACCCTCTATAGTTGTCAGGAGGAACCGTGTAGTTTTGATAAGGAGAATCTTAATGAAGAAACCTACTGACTTTATGACATTATGGACAAACAATGGTTAACCAAATTTTACAACACTTTTGTAGGTCAAATTTTTTGTTGTGGGGCGTGTGTAATTACCAGTAACCCAAATCCATGAGATTTTATTTTTGACTTGAAACTTACGCCGAAGGAGAGATAAATCAAACCTAAATGAACCTATACAAACTTCATTGGATTTTTTGAGGTTCACGAAATTCCAAACCTCACAGTTAGGTCAATTCAACCTTCTGACATGGGATGAAAGCCCCTAATCTAGGCTAAGGATGGGAAAAAGACCCTCTTCACCATTAATTAATCTAAATTACAAAAATTAAGGGATATTCATGCCACTTGTACAAATTCTAAGGGGCACAAAACCACAAAAGTAACCCATTTCCAATAAATGAGGGGCAAAGGGGGTTTTTAGTGTAGCATATAGTCTCCAGAGACCCTTCAATGCACAAACCATCCACTATCCTTCAAACCTGCCATCTAACCCTCCCAAGTTTGCACACAAGTCCCTAAGGTTGTATGACTTCACTTTCAGGGATGACCTCAACAAACACCCTAGACATTTGGTTGGACAAATCTTACTCACGATTTTCAAGGAAATAACAATGTAACGATGAACATATGTGGTTAATTCTACATGTTAATGACAAAGTAGATGGACAAAGCTACAATGGATTATAATTTTTACAAATGACTTTGAAGATTTCCCTTGTTGATTTATATCAGGGAATTTATGAAGTATTACATTAAGATGATGAAGATGAAAACTATATTTCTTCATTCAATTGATTTTCACATTCTGTTGAAGAGGAGAGGCCTTGTTGATCATAAATCTAATAGAGGACACTCTCAAAATCCTGAAAAAATGAATTCTCCTTGGACATTGAGATAGTTGAGATTGGTGTTGAGGGAGATCATATGAGGGACAATCCTTAGGTTGAAGTAAAATTACAAAGTAAGGAGGATAGCGATAAGGGAGAAAATGAAGAATGAAAATGATGTTGAAGATTAGGAAATACCCTTCCTTATAGAGCAGGTGAAAAAATTTGTCTATAATTACAAAGTTGTACATCCTTCAGTCAATAGGTGTCATGTGAGTAATGATGGTACGATGGAGAAAAGTGGTCCCAGGGCCAAATGCCATGGTAAAAGGGGTAGCAATGATGAGGAATTCCACAGTACGGGCGTACAGATGTGAGCAGGGATCAATCATGGATGCATGAGTTACCTCGACCTTTGTTTTCCACCCCTCTTGTTGCCTTTTGCTTTTTTTTCTTTGTATTACTGCTCAAAGGTCTAGGAAATGAGAGCATGCTTTGATTGATGTGTAGCAGTGGTTACCCCCTTAGTGGTGTGGTAGTTCATCACCCACCAGGGGTTGGGACATGCAAGGGTTCCTTTCATTGATGTGGTAGGGCAACATTGGCCTAGGAACTGAGTGATGGCCATAATGATAAGGAGTAGAGCTCATGCTTGGCTTTTATCCACGTGCTAATTCTATAATTTTGTTTCTTTTGTTTCTTTCTTGTGGCCATGATATGCTCTTTCCCTTTCTTTTAGCTGCATCAACCTCCCAGGGCAAAGTTTTGTGGCCCATCCCAGATATGTGGAAAAGGGGAGGGGGTGTGCTAAATCCTAGTGGACCCATCGCTAAGTGGACCTGGAGATTGGAGGTGGAGTATAGGCCTCGTAATGTACGGAGGGAAGTGATAAGTATGGGATGGGGAAAATGGGACCACGCTATCTCAATCAACGTTTCCCAAGTAGTGCCCTTCGTAAAGCCATGGGCCATTAGGAGAGGTCCCATTGGACTAGTATTGAAGATTAATGCCCCATTTAAGGTGAGGGAACAAAACTGCAACCAAAACATTTCCTTCTTGCAAGTCACCCCATAACCCATGCCAAATTGCCAAATGAAAAACAAGCATAAGCACCTAATTGCATAATGAATAAAGTACCTTTTGGGTCGGATTTCCCAACTTCCAACAAGTGCTCTTGACAAATGGGTGAGGAAACATTCATCTAATGTAGGTGGCGTAGATAATAATGTCGCATTATGTTGGCTACTTGGTGGTTGTTAGGTGTTGATGGCTACTAGTTGAAAAAGATGTCAAGGAGAAAAATTCTCCTATGGGGTCACCACTTTTGGTGGGTAACATAACCCAAATCCTTGTGATTTTATTTTTGACCTTTAACCTACTTGTTAAGGGTTATTTCCTTACGATATTAGAGCACAATGCTGAGAGGCATTCTGTAGGACACCATACTGCCTCACCACGATACTTTCTCCACCTAGGATACATGGTGTATATCTACTACCGAATCATTTCCCTCAAGGAAATATCTGTCCATCAGATGATTCTTATCCAAGTCAATGTGACTTAGGATCTTCATCCTAATCTATCACATTACATGAATCAAGAATGTATGCCCAAGATGCTTATTCCATTTATTCTTCTCCTTATCCATATCCCTGTAATTGACTTAGGATTTTGGTCCTAATCTGTTATAGTTCCTGACACACTAAGAACCAAGCTAATTCAATTCATCACTCCCTATCCGTGATGCATGCATTAGAATTACGTTCCTTAGTCTTGGCCTCATACATGACACAGGGAGAACCGATGTCCAACCTTACTCCCTCTCAACTTGAGAGGAGGAATTCATGCTCACTCCCTCTTAATCAGGGAGAATTCATCAACAAGCCTCATGTTGTGTTAGAAGTACTCATACTTCTATTACATCAGCTACTTGTAATTGTAGCTCTCCTCTTACCAACCCTCTTACCACCTAAGATTGCTCACCTTACAACTTCAAGGGCTCCAATTCTGCCTCCTAACAAATCATTATCCTGTACTTGAGGTCTTCAAGGATTTCATCACGTTGTCGTCTTCACAGTACCAAGCTTGTACTTTGATCACTGTACAAAGATTCCACTAATCTACCGTCTTATCTTTCCTTTGTCTACTATTGAGATCACTGAATTAGGGTTTTTCTTAGCAACTCACACAACAATGGCTCCTTTGTATCTTAGGACCACTAAAAAATGTTGTGTAACAACACCATGAGCAGACCACAAGCATCAACAAAGCTGACCTCTAAATTTTTCTTTTCAAGACAGTCCTTTACACTAGTTCAAGCCACATCATATTGTTTTCAGTTAAGTCCTCCTGAAGTTCTATCTACCCAAGAATATTTTTGCACAAACCTTTGAAGGATGCGACCCTAATTACTGGACTAGTATTCCTTCTTTTAGGGTCTTAGTCCTTCCTTATATGTGCACATAATTTAGGCCATATGAACTCTCCAAAAACTGATTCTTTAGATGATTGCTTTTGCATGGAAGAACTCTCAACTAGAGCATCAATACAAACCCTATAATTGTAGTCTTAACACTATACATAAGACATCATAGATTTACAACCCTACACTTTCAAAACCAAGCACTCTTTCTGTTGAGAAATGTAACTAGTATCGGTCTTCATAATTGTATTTAAGTTATGATGTAATGTATTTGTCAAAAAGGAAGATAAATAAATTTATTGTAAAAGAAAAATTATTAATGAGCATGGGTTTCATGCTCTAAGAATTTTATTTCTAGGTCAAGCCTCCATTGAAGTCTTATAGGTTTGTGTCTTGAGTCATTGTAATTTTCATTACATTCTAGACCCTTCTTGGGCTTTGTATGTCAAGAAAGAAATTGTAATTAAGTCAAAATTATCATTCATACCTCCTCCACCAAGTCGACCTCAAGCAACCATCAAGTTGACCTCATGAAGGGATTCGACCATCTAGAAGAATACCATATATAGCCAATTGAAAGATCATCCATCCCTCAACTCTATCTGCAATTCGAAGTGTGAAAAGGGGATCAAGAGGAAGGTTTGAAGGCGAAGAAAAGAAGGACAAGACCAACAAAGAAAGGAAGGATGCTTATCTAGCAATAAGACGAAAATTTTATGTTACTCTGCCACACGTGGGAAGATGACTAAGGAATATCACAGGACAAAAGGTGTGGAGTTGCAGTAAGGGCTGAAGATTCTTGTTGACTTATCTTGAAGAGGTGACTTGGATTAACTTGTGATGAATTCGGCAAGAGTTTGACTAATCTTCTTGAAATGTTGACTTGGTGGATTGGAGGAGGTTATTGTATTGGTCTAAGGGTCAAGGTTGTCTCATTTGATTTGATTCTAAAGATGAGAAGAATAATTTATGGGTTTTCGCCTAGAAGAGGGGTTTTTCCTTGGTTTAGTGCCTACATCTTGTGTTCTTGTGTTTGTGATCTTCATAGTTGTGGCAATTATCTTGATGATAAGAACTTAACAATAAAAGAAGAAAAAAAAATCACAAGTAATTGTCATGTTACAAAGAAATCAAATTAAAATAAACCCTATAAGTTTCCCTAAGGATTTCTCAATACTTTCTTCTTGAAGACTCTGCTACTTGGCATCCTAACTAGTTCGGATTTATGGAGAAAGATGACAATCCTCACCACAACTTGGACTGATCCTTCTTCTGTGCATAAATTAGATACTCGGCCCTCATTCCTCTATTCTCACAGCCTAGAATACAACATACATGAACCTATATCCTTCACCTTTCTCTACCGCAACTTGTCCTTATCCCAATAGCCAAAATAAACTTTTGGCCTTAGTCACAGGGAAGTTCAGATTCTTCTTCACACAATTATGCACAAAACCGCCCACACAATTTTCACCAAATCGGACAGTCTTCCTCCTTGAATTTGTACCATAACACAAGACAAAATAAAAATATTTCTTGCTGCTCCTTATTTGGCTTGGTTTCCTGAGGTATGTGGCCTCTTAAGTTCATTTTTTATTTGAGAAGAATGTACTTGATGTGATAGATTTCAAAACTATCTACTCCTCCCTCTTCACACTAATTTTGAAGAGGGAGTTGACTACCCAAAAATATATCCTCAAAAAAAATGCTAGCCTACCTTCTATGTTACAAACCTGGTGCTTGATACAATAGTCACCATTCTTAGTAGTATATGTCTTTGACAACTTCCTTTTGTTTCTTTAAAGGTTCTTCATCTTCAACTGTTAGTGCCTCAGACCTTTCCTTCCTTTTGTTGTTCTTAGGGTCTTTTAGGACAATCTGATTTGTAGTGTCCATATTCATGACAACCAAAGCACTGGACTTTGGACATGTCTCTATTTTTTATTTTCTTCTTCTTTTCAAAATTTTTCTTTGACTTAGCTACAAAGGCTTGAGAAGTTTCATTGTCAGGTTGAGAGTTACTTCTGGTGTTTATTTTGGATTCTTCTATTGAACATTGAGACCATAATTCTTCAAATGATGGAGCTTCTTTTCTTGCACAAACACTACTTGCAAAGCCATCCCACTCTTTGTGAAATTTTCACTCTATTGCAGCAACTGGAAATTATTCTTCTAACAGAATATTATTATGTGCAGTTTATTTGCTATTAAAGCAAACAAAGAATAAAATCACAAATGCAATTTTCACCAAAAATAAAATGCAATGCCAAAATAAAACTGGAATTGAGAAAATAGAGCACACACACAATAAAAAAAAACAACGTTATTTTTGTACAATTGTCCCCAGAAAAACCCAATGTGGGAAAACCAGTGCAGTAGATGAGGGTTATTATTATTATTATGCAGCATTGAAATTTCTGAGTACAAACCTGGATGCCAAACTGGAAACCTTCAACAAATAATCTGGCCAAAATTATTAAGGGAAAATTTCCCTTCTCCACAAGCAATCCCAGCACATCTTGCTTCAAAAAACTGGCCCTCCAAGAATGCACAACCTAAATTTGCCTTTGATTAAGTCGTCCTGCCT
The DNA here is from genome assembly GCA_034641835.2 of Pinus albicaulis. NCBI lineage: Eukaryota > Viridiplantae > Streptophyta > Pinopsida > Pinales > Pinaceae > Pinus > Pinus albicaulis. The sequence continues at coordinate 1,280,237,931 of CM076578.1, forward strand.
GCTGTTGCCTCTGGAAAATTATCTCGGCCTTCGTCAACTTAATCGACCTCTTGCTCAGCCAAATCGAATTGTCTCGTTGAAGTTTCTTAGGCAGTCCCTGCACAACCTCTAGTGGAATAACTCGGCCTCTTGCTGGTGCCTCTCTAGAATTGAAAATATCCTCCAGAATCACTGTCTCTGCTCCCTCTCTGTCTTTGTGTCCCTTCTGCCTTGAACTCTTCTTCCCTGCTCGATCGATTTGCTACAGAACTCGACCTCAATAGTGTACTCTCCATCTACCCATTGAGTTTCTCTTATAATCTCTCGTTGGTGAACCAACGACCATGATTAGATACTCATCAATAGCTAAGATCATCTCTAACTCGATTCGTGTGAGTCTCTAGGTGTTTTTATTTAGGAACTTTTTCTGGGTTTTGGAGATTTTGTGTTCCTTGGCCTCTTTGAACACGTGTTCGATGCTACGAAAACTAACACTCCCTCTTAGCGAGGAAGGTGTTCTCTCTGTCTCATAACATCTCCCGTTATGTTGTTGATGTCTGACATCTATGACAAATTGCCACTGCCCACCAACTACTGCGCATACTCTGATTCATCTGCTACTGCGTAGCCAAACCACCCTGCATCTGCGCTGCTACTGACATCGCACTATACATGTGTACTACTGCCAACACTTCTCTGTGTTGCAACTGATCGCGTGTTGCTGCTGCACCTACAACTACTGCAATTGAAAACTAATCTTTGAATCAACTGTGTCACTGGACCGACTCTAGAACTGTCTCTTCAACATTTGACTGCAACGAGTCTCTGCATTGTCTACTGAGTCTCTAAATGCGCCGCCACTGCTTTCCGCCCCTCGACATCTGACTGCAACTCTCCTAAAAGATCTGGCTGTGCTATCCCGAACAGTTACATAACTTCCACTGAATATAGTGGGCCCCTGTAGCAAGGGTAACGATCCATATGAGGAGTAAACTGCAATTGCTGCTCCTCCTCTATGGACCTTGCCCAAATCTCTGGAAACCTAGGGTCTAGAGCTCAATGTCTCCCCACCTCTCTCTTGGAGGTATAACTGCATACAGTGCGAATTCATCCTCCAACCTGAAAGACAAATTCTTGATCTCTGTCGAAGCTGCTATCTGCTGATGCTTCTCCTTCTTGTCCTTCTTCCTCTTCGGACACTGGGTATTGTAATGACCAAACTCACCACATCTGAAGCACTTGACCTTCGACAAATCCTTCTTTTTCTTTTCTCCTCCCTATGAGCCTTGTCCGTGATCGGAACCTTTCTTTGTCTTTCCCTTCGATGCAAGGGCTACATTGTACTCTTCCTTCACACCCTTCAGTCCTTTGCTACTGTTGCCACTGATATTGCTCTCAACTAGAGCAAGCCTCATCTCCTACGTGAAATTTGCCCACAATCAATCCTATCCTAGTAGATTATCTCATCCAGTGATACCTTGGACGAAAGAAGCCCACTCCGAGGTGAAACCATTGAGAGTTGTACACAATAGCTCACTCTCTTGAAGTGCTTCTCCAACTACAGCAAGCTCGTCTTGGATATTCTTAATCTTGGTGAGTTAAGGAGTTACTCCTTCACCCTTGTGTGTCTTGGTGGTCCCCAACTTCTCTTTCAAGAACATCTTTCAGAAGGATTTTGGAAAAGCTTAGCAACTGCATCCTACATTTCTTCGGCGTATTCTTGGCCGCTAAGTGTGAGACTATATGATTTTGAATGCCATCAAGGATCAACAACTTTGCCTTGGCCATCTCCTTATTGTAATTCTCTAGATGTTGTGGGTCTATCGGTATGGCTACAACAATCTCTACATACCTCATAACAATAATTTGAGGTTACATATAACCTATTTTGATCTCGAAGTCCTGTGGAGGCCATTTTTTCAAAACTCGCAACTGGTTAAATAAACAGGAATCTCCTCCTTAAATGCTCCACTGCCACGTACTCCCTCCTGGAATGCGCAGTTTTGCCTTATGCTGTTGCATTCAGCGACTAAAAATCACAGATTTCCCTTAGAGAACAGAATCTGGAAACCATCTTGGAAAATCCCTTTGTGTATGCTTTTCTCCTCCACCTGGTGCTAATTCTGCTATTGCAAAACTATTGCAAAAAAAACTGCGCCCAGATCTTCTTAGCGAAATGACTGATCTGTTTACCATAATTTCTTCCTAGCAACACCACTGCCTTCTGGGATTGCTACTGAGCTATTCAATCTCTTCCTGCACATGCAACTGGAAATCGAACACTTGCCCAACAATTTGAACTGCCTGGCTGGCACTCTGTGCAAATATGGAAATTGTGTTGCTGAACTCCCTCTAAACTTGCACAAATTTCCTCCTCGCTTCTGTATTCAACACTTCTCTAATACCATGTGAAATTTTCACTCTATTGCAGCTACTAGAAATTATTCTTCTAATTGAATATTATTGTGTGAAGTTTATTTGCTTTTACGATAAACAACGAATAAAATCACAAACATAATTTTTGCCAAAAATGCACCGTTGAAATAAAACTAAAACTGAGCAAATAGAGCGCACACAATAAAAATGACACCGTTATTTTTGGACAATTGTCAGAAAAACCCAATGTGGGAAAACCGATGCAACAGATGAGGGTTTTATTATTATTATGCAACAATAAAATTTCTGAGTACAAATCTGGATGTCAAACTGGCAATCCTCAACAATTAATTTGGCCAAAATTATCGAGGGAAATTTTCCCTTCTCCACAAACAATCCCAACACAACCTGGTTCAGAAAACTGGCCCTCCAAAAACCCTTCTGCAAGCCTCTGTGCAGTGCTTGCGTAGCCCCTCACACACACATCCTGAATCTACCTTTGATCAAGTCGCCCTACCTATTGTTGCCTCTGGTAGTGATTATCTGGCCCTCTAGAAAATTATCTTGGTCTCCGACAATTGAATCGACCTCTTGCTCAACCAAATCGGACTGCCTCATTGAATTTGCCTGTGTAGTCCCTTTGCAACCTCTAGTGGAATAACTCTGTCTCTTGTTGCTACATCTCCAGAATTGGAAATCTCCTTCGGAATCACTGTCTTTGCTCCCTCTTTGTCTTTGTGTCCCTTCTAGCTTGAACTCTTCTTCCCTGCTCGATCTCTGCCACTGGATAGCTCGATCTGCCAAGGAACTCGATCTCACTAGTGTATTCTCCATGTACACATCGAGTCACTCTTATAATCTCTTGTTGGTAAACCAACAACCACGATTAGATTCCCATTAACGACTGAGATCATCTCCAACTTGATCCGTGTGACTTTCTAGAGAATTCTGGCCTTTCTCAATTAGTTATTGTTAATTAATCACTTTTCCTAAGTTAGACTTAGGAAATATTTAATTATGATCAATTAACTTAATTGAGCCATCTCTAGTGACCTATTTCCAATAAATGAGGGGCAAAGGGGGTTTTTAGTGTAGCATATAGTCTCCAAAGGCCCTTCAATGCACAAACCATCCAATTATTCTCCAAACCTGCCATCTAACCCTCCAAAGTATGCACAAAAAGCCCTAAAGTTGTGTGACTTCACTTTTAGCGATGACCTCAACAAGCACCCTAGAAATTTGGTTGGACAAATCTTACTCGCGATTGGCAAGAAAATAACAATGTAATGATGAACATATGTGGTTAATTCTACATGTTAATGACAAAGTAGATGGAGAAACCTGTAATGAAATATAATTTTTAGAAATGATTATGAAGATTTTGCTTGTTGATAAAAAGTAGGGAATATGATCAGCAAGTTTTATTTGAAAATCTATTTGACTAGTTTCATTTATGAAGTATTACGCTGAGATGATGAAGATGGAAACTATATTTCTTCATTCAATTGTTTTTCACAATTGCCTTGTTGATCATAAGTTTAATAGAGGACTGATAACGGGGTACCCTACTTTCCCACATTCTCACCTTTTGCTATGCATATAAAAATGCATCTCCAAATTTAGGCAAATTCACACACCTTACGGAAGCTCCTTTTTAACAATCATTTTACTATGATTATATAACCATAACATAAGTGGAAGCTTTCTCTCAGTTATAATTTTATGGTTCTGAAACCATAATCAACTTGTCTCATGCGTAGAAGCTGTCTCTCTTTAAATGTGATTTGAACCATACATAATTCCTTTCAAAGAATTCCCCCTTTTCACTATTTCCCAAATGAACGCCTTTTTTAAATCACACTATCATAGCTTATTAACATGCCAATTGCCTCCTTATTCAAAAGTCCATTTTTAAAATAAAAATCATATAAATTAAACCCATACCTGGCCCACCATTCTTTTCAACGAACATTAGCACTATTGCCCATGACATAACTCAGACTTTGATTAAAGTCAAATGCCAACACATACAGTTGCCCGGGCCCACAATAGTTAATCGAAACTGACCTTCACTAACCTCCACGCATCTTCACGATGCGAATGCCCTTTGATCTCCCACAACCCAGATCCGACGGGATTCACACTTTTTTAAGGACAGGGCTTTAGCATTCAAAAAAGTGCGAAATAGGTGGTAAGGGAATACCACTTATTCCACGTGTCCTCGAGCGAGCAATATCGCATTTTTTTTCACCAAACCAATTACCGTTTTTTAACATTGCGAAACCCCTAGTTTTAAGCTTTCAAAACTGGCTTCGTGGGTTCTCATGGTTCCAATTGTTTCATTGCTCCAGGTTCCGTTCAAGAATACTGCTGTACGCTCTCCCCCAACATAGTTCGACCGCTTCAACATTTACTTGCTCGTCAATCCATCTCCACGCTTTTGTTCTCGCTTCTTCAATTCGCTGACTGATAATCCCGTGTTTGTTCTAGTTTGCCGTGATTTCACCAATTTTACTCATAACCTGCGTCCAGCCATCAGAGAACGCGTCTTCGCACAATTAACTAAACGGTTCCTCGGTTCTTCAACTGTGGAATGAAAATTATCGAATTTGAATTAAATGCTCTATTTTTGAAAGCATCGATTCATCCAGAATCGATGCTTCAACCTTGTATATGAAATCTCTCTTTGCTGGAATAGAAGCTCTCTTCCCTTCTACGTGTAAAATACCTCATTTATCAGTTTGAACTCATAATTCCAAACAAATATTCAACCCTTACGACATAAATCTGGAACATATGGTCTGCTTCCAAATTTATGACTCGACCCCATTATTTGGTCGGATGTTTCTCAGATACATATATAGAATCTCTATTAACCCTTATCACAGAGCTATTCGCGCATTGGTCATACAAATTCTTATTGAAACTCAAAATACTCTCTATGCAGGGTTAAACCAAACAATATCCATATAATCCTTAATCTCATAATCAACGCTTCATGCATTCAGTCCAAAATCATGATCATTGACATCGACTCTTCCATTTAAACAGAGCACCATCTAAACCCTTTCACAGAGTCTTATTCATGCATAGTTCACAGAGATTCAAGACATTCTCACACAAAAATTAATTCAATTAAACACATACATTCAAGAATAATTCCTTCTTTCATATGTATAAAGAAACTACTTACAAACTTCTTGTCTTGGCCAGATCTTCAATTCGATGGCCTTCTACTACACTACTCTGTCTCTACAGATCTCCAACTCTGTTTTCTTAATGCCTCTGAGGCTTATTTTATACAAATTGATAATCAACCGATTCAGCGCCTTCAATGACTCAAGAAAACTCTTGGATTTCCCAAAGTCCTAAATTTAGCCTAACTCCCTAAACAAACTGAAATTGACTCTTCACATTCTTAGCTAGTCGACTTCCCCTCATTTTCTCCAATGATTTGAGAACATTTACAATTTCTTACTATGTTTAATTAAAATCACCCTAATTATTCAAGGATTACACGAGAAATTAAAAACATCAGACCCCCCTATGTTTATGAAAATACGAAGCATTTTATTGGAACCTAATGCTTCTGCATCAAACTCCCAAGGTTGAAATTTATCATGATCTCCTGATCATGTGCTTTCATCCTGTCTTCCTGGATCCCACACTTTATTCTGCAACTGATCATCCGCTGCAATACTCTTCTTCTGCAACTGATCATCCGCTGCAATACTCTTCTTCTGCACTTCTTTAGGCTTTCATATCTTATTTTGTCTTGCTCCACTAGCTGCACTTTTACATTCTCTTTCTGTCTTTCTTTTGCTGCTGCTGCTCCTTTGTTTTCTTGCTGCTGTCTTTTTCTGAGACACTTTTATCATCAACTTTCTCATCAATTCAATTTCTTCATCTAATTTATCTTCTGACTGCTGGATACTGCTTCCTCTTGTTTGCTGAACTCTCATTTATGCTTCTGCTTGCTGAGCCCTTGCTTGCTCAGTCCTTACTCGTTCAGTTTTTACTGCTGCCCTAGCTTTAACTCTATCTCTAGCTCCTGTGCTCGCTGCCACCCAATCATCCGTACCATCTTGTTTTCTGCAACAGTAAGACTCTTTCTGATTGTCATCCATGACAATTTCTTCACTCTCTAAATTCAGCAGTTTTCTGGACTGGTATTTAAATTGCCAGTCATTGTCATCATCTCTTTTCTTCTCCTGGACTAAACATCTCTTAGTCCTTCCATCGGTGCCTGCAATCATAAAACAAGCATCAAGGTTATAAAATCTTTGTGTCTCTTCCTCCTCTTCTGGCAACACTTCAATTTTTTGCTCTAACATCTCCTTTGGCAACACTTCAATCTGCTGCTCTGCCATTTCATTCTCTTCTCTAAATGTTTCCAGCAAACAATTCAACCATCTATTATCAAGCATGTCATCAATATGCTGCAAACTTGTTTCAACATATTCTTCTTCTTCTTCCTTGACAATCTCCAGTAATTGTCTTCCATCTTCTTGATTGATTCTGGCGATCAATTCAAGTTCTTCAAGTACTGTGTCCTCATCTTCTATCAGAATAAAATTCTGATTCTCCACTGCTGTAGTAGTCCCAAAAATCTGTCCTCCAGTGTTCTCTTTGTCCATCAGACAAATCAACTCCTCTTTGTCATTATTAGGGACAAATTCATCTTCAAACATAGCTGTCATTTTTCCATTGAAACAATCTTTTTCACCAAACAAGGAATTTATGAATTCCTTTTGTTGCAGTAATTCAATCTGATCTTCCTCTGAAAGATAATCATTATCATACTTTACTTGGCAACATTCAGCTTCACTGAATACAGTTTCATCACATGAACTGTCTTCTTCAATACCCGCATTCACACACAGCTTGTCAATTTTAAAATCATAAGACCCCACGGTCTCATTTGTTGATTCTATCATCAAATCTTCCTTTTGTTGTTCCAAGTCTTCTTCAAGACTCAAAAAATCTTCACTATCTTCATTCCCTTGCATCTTCATATTCTGCAACCCCTAATTTTGAAATTGAGGTTCTCCTTCCTGCTTTGAATCCTGTTTATTCAGCAGAGTCTTCAGCAACTTAAATTCTTCATCCCATGGATTAAAGTCTTCCACAGAATCTTCCTCCTCTTTTAATTGACTGTTCAATGGTGTCAATTTTCCTTCAGCATCAACAAAACCTGCATTCACAAAACAATTGTTAAAACAGAAATCATAAGGCCTTAGTGCCCTTTCTTCCACTGCCAACATTTCAATATGCTGTCCTGAATTTTCTTCCATCTCTATCAGCACATTAGTATGCCGATTCACTTTCCCCAAAGAATTCTCTGAAGAATTCTCAAGACTGTCAACAAGTCTTCCTCCTACATCATTTGCTCTCATGATGTTTTCTTGTTCACTGTGATGAACTCTACCTTTTGCAATCTCCCTTTCATACTCTAAATTCTCCAACAAGTATTCCAACAATGCAATTTCTCTCTGGCATTCTTTCAGAACTTCATCATCACCAGCAATCCCTGCGTTCATACACAAACCTTCAGTTTGTAAACCACAAGCTTCAACAGCCTCAACTAGTGTTTCACACATCAGTTCTTTACGCTGATCCCCTCCTTCATCCACAAGAATTTCTTCCTGTGCTGCAACAACTTCAATCATAAATACATCACTGCTTCCTTCAGTCAAGGGGCATTCTCCAACATTGCATTCTTCTTCAGAGTATTCATCTCCTGAGAGATACTTCTTCATACTTGTGACAACTTCACAAGATTGCTCATCATCCTCTGTAAAACCTGTAATCACCTTACAATTGTCAGTCACAAAAATACAAGGTTCTACATCATCCAACTGATCTGGACTTGTCCATTAACCCAGGAAATCATCAGTAATTTCCTCTTCAGCAAGACAATCTTCTTGCTGTTTCAAACCTCCACCATGGTTCATAAGATCTCTTGCAGATCTCCCTTCTTCATCTGTACTCTGTTCTGCTTCACAAACAGAAACTTCTCTTCTCAACTCAGTTGCTCTGAGTTCTGCACATTCCAACTGTACATCCATCCTCTGCTCAAGCTTTCTCAGCTTCTCTGCAAACATACAAGAATCATCAGAAGTAAAGTCATTTGACCCCTTGGTCTCACTTGAAGTTTCAGTCTTCAAGTCCTCCAAATACCCAATCATCCTGAGTAATCTCTCTTTCTGCTGAGCATGTATCATTTGCTCTTTCTTCATCTGTAGCCCATGCCACTTTACTTTCTTCTTCATGAGCCAACCAACTCTCTGGCTTTCCTTTATCATTAGTTCCGATTTGTTGAACTGCTCCCAGATCTCAGCTACCTCTTTCCAATATTCTTCATCAGTGGATTTCTTCCTCATGCCATTTGCTTTGGCATCTTCTTCCTCTTTTCTGCTGTGGCCTCTCTCAGAGCCTCTGCTATCTCTTCTATGATTTTTGGAAGTCATCTTCTCTTCCATGAGTTCTTCCCTCATCAACTGCACTAAGCCTCTGCAACAGCAAGCTCTCCTGCTGCCACTTACCTCACCAATCCTTTTCTCCGGGTTTGGGCTTTTGGCAAGTACTGGTCCCCTATCTGCTGGAACCTTCTGAGCACTTTCTTCTACTCTCTCTAGGCTTCACTCTACAACTTTTGAAGAACACATCTGTTCTTCTTTCATCCAACCTCTATTGGGAATTCTCCAGGTTCTGCCACACTTTCTTCTTCACCTTAGAATCCTCTGCTTGACTCTTTCATCGCTGCTCTCAAAGTTGTGATCTGCTTTTGTTGAGATTCCTTCAATTGCCTGCAATCTGAGTTCTGCAAACAATACTTCAAACCAGAGTTAAATACTGCTCATCAACTCACCTTCAAGATTATGTATAATCTTGCTTCTTCTTTCACCTGCACTGCACCTCTGTATGTTGCAATCTTTATCAGTTTCAAAATCTGATCTTACTTCATAACACATGCATTCAACAAAATTTGAACTTTTAAAAAAGAGCTATTCCAGCTTTGATACCACATGATAACGGGAAACCCTGCTTTCCCACATTCTCACTTTCTGCTATGCATATAAAAATGCATCTCCAAATTTATGCCCAAATAAAACTCCAAATTGAGGCAAATTCACACACCTTGCGGAAGCTCCTTTTTAACAATCATTTTACTATGATTATATAACCATAACATAAGCGGAAGCTTTCTCTCAGTTATAATTTCATGGTTTTGAAACCATAATCAACTTGTCTTATGCGTAGAAGCTGTCTCTCTTTAAATGTGATTTGAACCATACATAATTCCTTTCAAAGAATTCCCCCTTTTCACTATTTCCCAAATGAACGCCTTGTTTAAATCACACTATCACAGCTTATTAACATGCCAATTGCCTCCTTATTCAAAAGTTGATTTTTAAAATAAAAATCATATAAATTAAAGTCCATACCTGGCCCACCATTAACATTAACATTATTGCCCATGACATAACTCAGACTTTGATTAAAGTCAAATGCCAACACATACAATTGCCTGGGCCCACAATAGTTAATCGAAACTGACCTTCACTAACCTCCACGCATCTTCATGATGCGAATGCCCTTTGATCTCCCACAACCTAGATTCGACGGGATTCACACTTTTTTAAGGACAGGGCTTTAGTGTTCAAAAAAAAGTGCGAAATAGGTGGTAAGGGAATACCACTTATTCCACGTGTCCTCGAGCGAACAATATCGCATTTTTTTTCACCAAACCAATTACCGTTTTTTAACACTGCGAAACCCTTGTTTTAAGCTTTCAAAACCGGCTTCGTGGGTTCTCACGGTTCCAATTGTTTCATTGCTCCAGGTTTCGTTCAAGCATACTGCTGTACACTCTCCCCCAACATAGTTCGACCGCTTCAACATTTACTTGCTCGTCAATCCATCTCCACGCTTTTGTTCTCGCTACTTCAATTCACTGACTGATAATCCCGTCTTTTTTCTAGTTTGTTGTGATTTCACCAATTTTACTCATAACCTGCGTCCAGCCATCAGAGAACGCGTCTTCTCACAATTAACTAAACGGTTCCTCGGTTCTTCAACTGTGGAATGAAAATTATCGAATTTGAATTAAATGCTCTATTTTTGAAAGCATCGATTCATCCAGAATCGATGCTTCAACCTTGTATATGAAATCTCTCTTTGCTGGAATAGAAGCTCTCTTCCCTTCTGCGCGTAAAATACCTCATTTATCAGTTCGAACTCATAATTCCAAACAAATATTCAACCCTTACGGCATAAATCTGGAACATATGGTTTGCTTCCAAATTTATGATTCGACCCCGTTATTCGGTTGGATGTTTCTCAAATACATATATAGAATCTCTATTAACCCTTATCACAGAGCTATTCGCGCATTGGTCATACAAATTCTTATTGAAACTCAAAATACTCTCTACGCAGGGTTAAGCCAAACAATATCCATATAATCCTTAATCTCATAATCAACGCTTCATGCATTCAGTCCAAAATCATGATCATTGACATCTACTCTTCCATTTAAACAGAGCACCATCTAAACCCTTTCACAGAGTCTTATTCGTGCATAGTTCACAGAGATTCAAGACATTCTCACACAGAAATTAATTCAATTAAACACATACATTCAAGAACAATTCCTTCTTTCATATGTATAAAGAAACTACTTACAAACTTCCTGTCTTGGCCAGGTCTTCAATTCGATGGCCTTCTACTACACTACTCTGTCTCTACAGATCTCCAGCTCTGTTTTCTTAATGCCTCTGAGGCTTATTTTATACAAATTGATAATCAACCGATTTAGCTCCTTCGAGGACTCAAGAAAACTCTTGGATTTCCCAAAGTCCTAAATTTAGCCTAACTCCCTAAACAAATTGAAACTGACTCTTCACATTCTTAGCTAATCGACTTCCCCTCATGTTCTCCAATGATTTGAGAACATTTACAATTCCTCACTATGTTTAATACCCTAATTATTCAAGGATTACATGAGAAATTAAAAACATCAGACCCCCTTATGTTTTTGAAAATACAAAGCATTTTATTGGAACCTAATGCTCCTACATCAAGGACACTCTCCAAATGCTGAAAAAATGAATTCTCCTTGTACATCGAGATGGTTGAGATTGGTGTTGAGGGAGACCATACAAGGGACAATATTAAGGATGAAGTAAATTTACACAGTGAGGAAGATAGTGATAAGGGAGAAAATGAAAAGAATGAGAATGATGTTGAAGATTAGGAAATCACCTTCCCTATAGAGCAGGTGAAAAAAGTTGTCTATAATTACAAAGTTGTACATACTTCAGTCAATAGGTGTCATGTAAATAATGATGGAACAACAAGAAAAGTGGTCCTAGAGCCAACTGCCATGGTCAAAGGGGTAGCATTGATGAGGAGCAATCGTGGATGTATGAGTTACCTCGACCTTTGTTTTCCACCCCTCTTATTGCCTCTTGCTATTTTTTCTTTGTATTACTGCCTGAAGCTCTAGGAAATGAGAGCATGCTTTGAATGTTGTGTAATAGTGGTTACCCCATTAGTGGTGGGGTAGTTCATTGCCCACTAGGGGTTGCGACATGCAAGGGTTCCTTTCCATGATGTGGTAGGGCAGCATTGGCCTCAAGGACAAAGTGATGGCCATAATGATAAGGGGTAGAGCTCATGCTTGGATTTTTCCCATGTGCTAATGTTAATGTCCCAACCATCTTTTGCGTTTTATAATTTTCTTTCTTTTGTTTCTTGCATGTGGCCATGATATGCTCTTTCCTTTTCTTTTAGCTGCATCAACTTACAGGGGAAAAATTTCAACACCCATCCTAGATATGTGGAAAAGGGGAGGGGGTGTGCTAAATTGCAATGCACCCATGGTTGAGTGGACCCGAAGATGGTAGGTGGAGTATAGGGCTCGTAATGTACGGAGGGAAGTGATAAGTATGGAATGGGGAAAATGGGACCACACTATCTCAATCAGGGTTTCCCAAGTAGTGCCCTTCCTAAAGCCACGGGCCGTTAGGAGAGGTCCCATTGGACTAGGATTGAAGAGTAACCCCCCATTTAAGGTGAGCGAACAAAACCAGAGTCAAAACCCTTCCTTCTCATAAGTTACCCCATAATCCATGCCAAATGCACAAATGAAAAATAAGCATAAGCACCCGATTTCATAATGAATAAAGTACCTTTTGGGTTGGATTTCCCACATTCCAACATGTGCTCTTGACAAATGGGCGAGGAAACATACAACTAATGTAGGCGGCGTGGATAATAATTGCACCTTACGTTGACTACTTGATGGTTGTCAAGGGTTGTTGGCTGACGGATGGAAAAGATGACTAGGAAAAAAATTCTCTTATGGGGTCACCACTTTTGGTGTGTAACATAACCCAAATCCTTGTGATTTTATTTTTGACCTGTAATCTAGTTGTTGAGGGTTATCAATACTTTTCACTAATGCATGGAATTCATAAACTTCCTCTTACAAAATTACTCATAAAATTCTTGTATCAATCATAGGTTTTGATAAAGAGAATCTTAATGAAGAAACCTACTACATTATGACATTATGGACAAACAATGGTTAACCAAATTTGACAACACTTTTGTAGGTCAAAATTTTTGTTGTGGGGCATGCGCAATTACCAGTAACCCAAATTCGTGAGATTTTATTTTCGACTTGAAACCTACGTGGAAGGAGAGATAAATCAAACTTAAATGAACCTATACAAACTTCTTCGAATTTTTTGAGGTTCATGAAATACCAAATCTCAATGTTTAGGTCAAATGAACCTTGTGACATAGGATTAAAGCCCCTAATGTAGGCTAACGATGGGCAAAAGACCCTCTTCACCATTATTTAATCTAAATTACAAAAATTAAGGGATATCATTAGGGGAATTTTGAGGTCTAAAATGGGCCTCCTAAGGAAATTATAAAATAATAGTGGAAAAAATCAAATAAGATTTGATGACATCATCAAATTTTAGAGGGAAAAATGAAAAAACTACTTTTTCAACTCGTATTTTCAACTTATCTCTCAAAGTTTTTACTCAAATTTCGAGTGGGAGTACTCATTGGATGCGAAATTTAATTCCTCATCCAAGGAGTACCCATGTTGCATACTTTCGATGGGTCCTACTACACGAAAAATGAGAAATACATAAAAAAACATGATTACAATCACTTTTTTTATGTATTTCTCATTTTTTGTGTAGTAGAGTTCATCGAAAGTATGCAACATGGGTACTCCTTGGATGAAGAATTAAATTTTGCAACCAACAAGTACTCCCACTCGAAATTTGAGTAAAAATGTTGGGAGATAAGTTGAAAATACGAGTTGAAAAAGTAGTTTTATTATTTTATTATTTTTTAATATTTTTACCCTTTTATTTAAAAGATGGTAAATCATCCCCCATAGTTGACATCATCATCTTGAATCCTATTGGTTGTTATAAAGTTTATTTTTGTTGTACATTTTTCTTAGGAGGCCCATTTTAGACCTCAAAATTCCCCTAATGTCATGCCACCTGTACAAATTCTAAGTGGCATAAACCCACAAAAGTAACCCATTTCCAATAAGTGAGGGGAAAAGGGTGTTTTTAGTGTAGCATATAGTCTCCAAAGGCACTTCAATGCACAAACCATCCAATTATTCTTCAAATCTGCCATCTAACCCTCCAAAGTATGCACACAAGTCCCTAAGGTTGTATGACTTCACTTTCAGGGGTGACCTCAACAAGCACCCTAGAAATTTGGTTGGACAAATCTTACTCATGATTGGCAAGGATATAACGATGTAACAATGAATATATCTGGTTAGTTCTACATGTTAATGACAAAGTAGATAGAGAAACCCACAATGAAATTTAATTTTTACGAATGATTATGAAGATTTCCCTTGTTAATTTAAATTAGGAAATATGATAAGTAGGTTTTATTTGAAAATATATTTGATTAGTTTCATTTATGAAGTATTATATTGAGATGATGAAGATGACAACTATAATTCTTCATTCAATTGTTTTTCACATTTGGTTGAAGAGGAGAGGCCTTGTTGGTCATAAGTTTAATAGAGGACACTCTCGAAATGCTGAAAAAATGAATTCTCCTTGTACATTGACATAGTTGAGATTGGTGTTGAGGGAGACCATATGAGGGACAATATTAAGGATGAAGTAAATTTACAAAGTGAGGAGGATAGGGATAAGGGAGAAAATGAAAAGAATGAAAATGATGTTGAAGATTAGGAAATCCCCTTCCTTATAGAGCAGGTGAACACAATTGTCTATAATTACAAAGTTGTACATCCTTCAGTCAATAGGTGTCATGTGAATAATGATGGAACGACGAGAAAAGTGGTCCATAGGCCAAATTCCATGGTCAAAGGGGCAGCAATGACGAGGAATTCCACATTTTTTGCATACATGTGTGGAGGGAGGAATCGTGGATGCGTGAGTTACCTTAGCCTTTGTTTTCCACCCCTCTTATTGCCTTTTGCTTTTTTGTCTTTGTATTACTGCCTGAAGCTCTAGGAAATGAGAGCATCCTTTGATTGATGGGTAGCAGTAATTACCATCTCAGTGGTGGGGTAGTTCATCACCCACCAGGGGTTGGGACATTCAAGGGTTCCTTTCCATGATGTGGTAGGGAAACATTGGCCTCAGGAACCGAGTGATGGCCATAATGATAAGGAGTAGAGCTCATGCTTGGATTTTTCCCATGTGCTAATATTAATGTCCCAACCATCTTTTTCATTTTTTAATTTTTTTTTCTTTTGTTTCTTGCTTGTGGTCATGATATGCTCTTTCCTTTTCTTTTAGTTGCATCAACCTACCAAGGCAAAATTTCGAGGCCCATCCAAGCTATGTGGAAAAGGAGAGGGGGTGTGTTAAATCCTAGTGGACCCATGGCTAAGTGGACCTGGAGATTGGAGGTGGAGTATAGGGCTCGTAATGTACAGAGGGAGGTGATAAGTATGGGTTGGGGAAAATGGGACCACGCTATCTCAATCATTGTTTCCCAAGTAGTGCCCTTCCTAAAGCCATGGGCCATTAAGAGAGGTCCCATTGGACTAGGATTGAAGATTAAACCCCCATTTAAGGTGAGGGAACAAAACCACAGTCAAAACCTTTCCTTCTTGCAAGTAACCCCATAATCCATGCCAAATTGCCAATAAAAAACAAGCATACAATTGCATACTGAATAAAGTACATTTTGTGTTGGATTTCCCACCTTCCAACAAGTCCTCTTGACAAATGGGCAAGGGAACATACGTCTAATGTAGGTGGCGTAGATAAGAATGTCGCATTACGTTGGTTACTTGGTGGTTGTTAGTGTTACTGGCTGCTAGATGGAAAAGATGACTAGGAGAAAAATTCTCCTATGGGGTCACCACTTTTGGTGGGTAACATAACCTAAATCCTTGTGATTTTATTTTCGACCTGTAACCTACTTGTTGAGGGTTATCAATACTTTTCACTAATGCATGGAATTTGTAAACTCTCTCTTATGAAACTACACATAAAATTCCTGTATCAATCACAGGTTTTGATAAGGAGAATATTAATGAAGAAACCTACTGACATTATGACATTATAGACAAACAATGGTTAACCAACTTTGACAACACTTTTGTAGGTCAAAATTTTTGTTGTGGGGCGTGTGCAATTACCAGTAACCTAGATCTGTGAGAATTTATTTTCGACTTGAATCCTACGTGGAAGGAGAGATAAATTAAACCTAAATGAGCTTGTAGAAACTTTAATGGATTTTTTGAGGTTTACGAAATTCCAAACCTCAAGGTTTAGATCAGATGAACCCTTTGACATAGGTTGAAAGTGTTAGAAAATCAATGCCAATTAGATTTTCTTACTTGGTAATTAATTGTGATTAATTAATCTTCTTTCTTTTGGTTATTAATGTTCCTTTTTCATCAAGCAATTACACAAAATGTTCATCCAAGATCACAAAGAAGTAAGAGATACAAAAATTTAGGCTTTCATGCCAGGGAAAAACCCCTAATAGGGGAAAACCCAACAATCTTCTTCTTATTGAATCAATTCAAGCTGAGATATCCAACCCAACACTCCCTATTAACTAGGGAGGTATTCATAATGAATCAACAAGTCTATCCCAAATTGAAATATTCACATAAGAGGAGGTCTAGATTGATAAGCATCAAAGTATCATCATAGCCAACATTGTCACATTACCAAGGCTTTGACAGGTACATTCTATCTCCTTACAAGATTAGAGCACAATGCTAAGAGGCATTCTATATGACACCATACTGCCTCAACATGGTATCTACTATCAGACCATTTCCCTTCAGGAAATATTTGTCCATCGAACCATTCTTATCCATGTCCATGTGACTTAGGATATTCATCCTAATCTATCACATTACTTGACTGAATAATGTCTATCCAAGATGCTCATTCAATCTATCACTCTCCTTATCCATGTCCTTGTACTTAACTTAGGATGTCGGTCCTAATCGGTCAGAGTTCTTGACACAAGGAGAACCAAGCTAATTCAAATTATCATTCTCCCTATCCATGATGTGTGCACTAGACTTACAGTGGTTAGTCCTGGCCTAGTACATGAGACAGGGAGAACCAATGTCCAACCTTACTCCCTCTCAACTTTAGAGGATAAATCATGCTCTCTCAGTCAGGGTGGATTCATCAACAGGCCTCAGGTTGTGTTAGAAGTACTCATACTTCTCTTACATCAACTACTTGTAATTGTAACCCTCTTATCACTTAAGGGCCAAGGCTGCTCACCTTGTAGCCTCAAGGGCTCCAACTATGCCTCCTAACAGATCATTATCCTTTACTTGAGGTCTTCAAGGATTTCATCAAGCTGTCCTTTTCACAGTACCAAGCTTGTACTTTGATCACTATACCAAGATTCCACTAATCTTCCCTCTTATCATTCATTTGTCTGCTATTGAGATGACCGAACTAGGATTTTTCTTAGCAACTCACACAACAATAGGTCCTTTGTATCTTAGGACCACTGAAAAATGTTGTTTAACAACACCATGAGCAAACCACAAACATCAACAAATCTGACCGCTAAATTCTTCTTTTCAAGACAGTGCTTTACACTAGTTCAAACCACATCGTACTGTTTTCAGTTACAATCCTCCTGAAGTTCTAAGTACCCATACAAATTTTTGCACAAACCTTGAAGGATGCGACCCTAATTACTGGACTAGTAGTCCTTTTAGAGTCTTAGTCCTTCCCTTATATGTGCAAAAAATTTAGGCCATATGAACTCTCCAAAAATTTACTCTTTAGATGGTTGCTTTTCATGGAAGAACTCTCAACTAGAGCATCAATACAAACCCTTTAATAGTAGTCTCAACTCTATACATACGACATCATAAATCTACAACACTGCACTTTCCAACCAAACACTCTTTCTGTTGAGAAATGTAACTAGTATCAATATTCATAATTGTATTTGAGTCATTATGTAATGTATCTGTCAAAAAGAAAGAAAAATAAATTTTATTGTAAAAGAAAATTTATCAATGAGCATGAGTTTCATGCTCTATGTATTTTGTTTCCAGGTCAATCCTCCATTGAAGGCTTATAGGTTTTTTTTCGTGAGTCGTTATCATTTTCATTACATTCTAGACCCTTCTTGGGCATTTTATGTCAAGAAAGAAATTGTAATTAAGTCAAAAGTGTCATTTATACCTCCTCCACCAAGTCGACCTGAAGAAACCATCAAGTTGGCCTCATGAAGGGATTCAACCATCTAGAAGAAGACTATATATAGACATGCATTCAAGCTATTGAAAGACCATCCATCCGTCAACTCTATCTGCAATTTGAAGTGTGAAAAGGGGATCAAGAGGAAGGTTTGAAGGCGAAGAAAAGAAGGATAGATCAACAAAGAAAGGAAGGACACTTATCTAACAATAAGACGAAAAGTTTATGTTACACTGCCACACGTGGGAAGATGACTAAGGAAGATTGCAACACCAAAGGTACAGAGTTGCAGTAAGGGCCACAAATTCTTGTTGACTTATCTTGAAGAGGTGACTTGGGTTAACTTGTGATGAATTCGACAAGAGTTTGGCTAATATTCTTGAAACATTGATTTGGTGGATTGGAGGAGGTCACTGTGTTGGTCTAAAGGTCAAGGTTGCCTCATTTGATTTGATTCTAAAGAAGAGAAGAAGAATTTCTGGGGTTTTCCCTGGTTGATTGCCTACATCTTGTGTTCTTGTCTTTGTGATCTTCATAGTTGTGGCAATTATCTTGATGATAAGAACTTAACAATAAAAGAAGAAATAATACAAAAAATTCACAAGTAATTGTCATATTTCAAAGAAATCAAATTAAAAGAAACCCTATAAGTTGCCCTAAGTATTTCTCGACACTTTCTTCTTGAAGTATTTGCTACTTGGAATCCTAACTAGTTTAGATCTATGGAGAAAGACATCAGTCCTCACCACAACTTGGACTGATCCTTCTTCTGTACATAAATCAGATACTCGACCCTCATTCCTCCATTCTTACAGCCTAGAATACAACATACAAGAACCTTATATCCTTCACCTTTCTCTACTGCAACTCGTCCTTAACCCGATAGCCAAAGTAACCTTTTAGCCTTAGTCACAGGGAAGTTCAGATCCTTCTTCACACAATGATGCACAAAACCGTCCACACACTTTTCACCAAATCGGCCAGCCTTTATCCTTGAATTTGTACCAGAACATGAGAAAAAAGAAATACTTCTTTTTGCTCCTTATCTGGCTTGGTTTCCTGAGGTACGTGGCCTCCTAACCTTAGTTTTTATTTGAGAAGAATGTACTTCATGTGATATATTTTAAAACTATCTAATCCTCCCTCTTTACAGTAATTCTGAAGAGGGAGTTGACTATCCAAAATATATCCTCAAAAAAATGCTAGCCTGTCTTCTATGTTACAAACCTTGTGCTTGATACACTAGTCACCATTCTTAGTAGTAGATGTCTTTGACAACTTCCTTCTGTTTCTTGGAAGGTTCTTCATCTAAAGCTATTAGTGCCTCAAACCTTTCCTTCCTTTTGTTGATCTTAGGGTTTTTTAGGACAATTTGATTTTTAGTGTCCATATTCGTGACAACCAAAGCACTCGACTCTTTGGACATGTCTCTATTTTTTATTTTCTTCTTGTCAAAATTGTTCTTTGACTTAGCTGCAAAGGCTTGGGATGTTTCGTTGCCAAGTTGAGAGTTACTTCTAGCCTTTATTTTGGATTCTTGTATTGAACATTGAGACCATAATTCTTCAAATGATGGAGATTTTTTTCTTGCACAAATGCTACTTGCAAAGCCATCACACTCTTTGGGAATTTTTCACTCTATTGTAGCAACTGGAATATATACTTCTAATTGAATATTATTATGTTCATTTTATTTGTTATTACAACAAGCAACGAATAAAATCACAACTGCATTTTTCACCAAAAATAAAATGCACTGCTGAAATAAAATTGGAATTGAGAAAATAGAGCACACAATAAAAATAACAACCTTATTTTTGGATAGTTGTCCCCGGAAAAACCCAATGTGGTAAAACTGGTGCAGTAGATGAGGGTTATTATTATTATTATGCAACAGTGAAATTTCTGAGTACA
Source organism: Pinus albicaulis (assembly GCA_034641835.2). NCBI lineage: Eukaryota > Viridiplantae > Streptophyta > Pinopsida > Pinales > Pinaceae > Pinus > Pinus albicaulis. The sequence goes on from CM076578.1 coordinate 1,280,257,937, forward strand.
AAGCTGGATGTCAAATTGAAAATCCTCAACAAATAATCTGGCCAAAATTATTAAGGGAAAATTTCCCTTCTCCAGAAGCAATCCCTGCACAACCTGCTTCAGAAAGCTGGCCCTCCAAGAACCCTTGTGCAGGTCTCTGCGCAGATCCTCACACACATAGCCTGAATCTGCCTCTGATCAAGTTGTCTTGCCTGTTGTTTCCTTTGGAAGTGATTCTCCGACCCTTTAGAAATTTATCTCGACCTCCGACAATTTTATCTACCTCCTGCTCAACCAAAACAAATTGCCTCACTGAAGTTGCCTGCACAGTCCCTACACAACCTCTAGTGGAAAAACTCAGCATCTTGTTGGTGCCTCTTCGGAACTGGAAATATCCTTCGGAATTGCTGTCTCTACTCCCTCTCTGTCTCTGGGTCCCTTGTTTCTTGAACTCTTCTTCCCTGCTCGATCTCTGCAGTGGGATAACTCGATTTGCTGAGGAACTAGACCTCACTAGTGTATTCTCCATTTACCCATCGAGTTTCTCTTATAATCTCTCATCGGTAAACCAACGACCATGATTAGATACCCATCAACGACTAAGATCATCTCTAACTCAATCTGTGTGAGTTTCTAGAGACTTCCCACCTTTCTCAATTAATTATAGTTAATTAATCAATGTTCCTAAGTTAGATGTAGGAAATATTCAATTATTGATCAATTAACATAATTTAGCCATCTCTAGGTGTTTTTCCCCTAGAACTTTTTCTGGGTTTTGGAGATCCTATGTTCCTTGGACTCTCTGACCAAATTCTAGACTAGAACTCCGGTCTGATGCTTCGAAAACTAACACTCTTTTGATAAGACATTGGTTGCCACTATAATTAATTCTAAATCCGATATTTTCTCACCAGCCGCTAGGAGTTGATCTTTGATTTTTGATAGCTTCATGAAAAAAGAAGCTATAGTGTCTTCTTTTGTCATTTTTGATTGATACAGTTGAGTCCTCAAGGTTGTCATGTGACCTGTTGTACTGATGGAGCATAATTTCACCAAAGTATCATAAATTTCTTTAGATGTAGATAGTTCTGATACAAAAGTGACAAGGTGGTCTTTGATAGACTCAAAGAGAACTGTTTGAGCCTTAACTTCTCTTTTTTTATATTTTTCAACTTCCTAGGCATTATTCTCGTTTGGAGTAGGTATATCTCCTAGAATTAACTTCATAACATCATTCTCTATAAGGGCTAAGTCAATTCTCTTTTTCCATGCATTATTTATAAACACGCATTTTGGATGTATAGCCTCATTTGTAAAGGTTACTTTTGGATTTTCTATTGTCTTAGACCTATGGGAGTCAATGCCAAAAAAAGTAATCTCTCTCGATAAAGTCGGTTGTATAAGTCGACCCAAGTTGCATCTTCATCTCCAGGGGCTCGGAAAGGCACTTTTGGAACACCAACGGGCATTTGTTTTAATGGAAAGAAGTGAAGTACTATACTCTAATATGGAAACATAAAGTATAATGCAAACATGGGCTTCCTTCTAAAATGCTATTTATGTGTATCATTCATATTTTCTTGCCAGTTAATGTGTTACACACACGCCCCACATTTCCTCAATATATTTGTTTGTAGGTTGGCAGGGTTGTGCGTTTTCCTGATTTTCCCATTTTCGAGACTTGTACTTACTGTTAAGTCTTGTGCAACTTTGGGGGGAAATAACATTTTTAAAAAGATAATAAAGGCATAAAGAAGATACTGAAGGAATTTTTTTATATGAAGAGTAAAGTTGGAGAAGAAATTACTAAAAGGTTCAAAGAAGACTAAGCGAGTTCAATTTTTTTTTATCACTTACGATATCAACAACTAGCAGTGATCCCAACAAATCATCATAGAGCCCTAGCAATCTGCGTATGACTTAAACAAGATTCTCAAGTATAAAAGAAGGGGTAGATTATAGTCACTATGATTTATAATTCCTTGTAGTATACTTTGTTCGTTGGTGACTTGTGCACTCATTGTTGATCTAATCACTTAGGAGTTGTGACTCGCATCATGAGGGCATTGTTATAGAGACATCATTGGGAAGTTTTCATTAAGAAGTCCTAATTAGTTTGGGGAATGATTGTTTTCCCAATTGTTATGTGCCCTTCAAAACCATATTATAATGGTGTTAGAATTGAATATTTTACTAGTTGAACTTGAACAAAGTTGACTTTTTGGTTGAAGTTTGGTGAACCTTGTGACGTAGAAAGAGGCCCCTTGTTTTGAATTTTGTTATAATTACAACTAGAGTTAATATAATTGTGCATTATAACTCCGTTCTATTGATGGTGTGTATATTACGTAAGTCAATGTTTTTCTCCTTGAAATGAGCAAGAGCCATGGAAGTGGATGGAAGTTATTGTTCTCCTCCTGAAAAGAGACCTATTTAAAATAAAGAGGACTTGATGTTTAACCTTACTATCAATACTCTATGATCAATAGGAGATATTTTTTATTTTTATTTTTCATTTGAAATCACTATTGTAGCAGTGAAGTACAAGTATTACATGTTAGATAAAGTCAATGAAGTTTGAAGCATTATAGAAGTAACTCCTAAAGGAACCAGACAAATTAAAATTTCTAAAGAAGAATAGTCGACTTCAAAGCGGGGCCTACTACATTGCAGGAAATGCCCAAAATCCCCTATCCACTACCTAAAATGGATCAAAATCCTGAAATGGGTATGAAACATAAACTATATGTTCTTGAAACATTTAAGGTGTATTTCACAATTTGAAAAAGCATATTCGTGTGGATCAACATCTTTTGGGTGTGTTTCGGGCCTTTGACCTAGAGGGACCTTTGTGTTTTAGTGAATTGGTAAGCTTTTTGAAACCGTGCCTTTTTTAAAGTTTCATGTAACTTAGAGGAGTGGTCACATCTCTAAAAAGATAACATAGAATAAAGAAGACAATACAATGAGAGGAATTAGAGAATAGGCAAGTGAAGAATGGTATCAAAAGTTAATCTAAAGAGTATATAGAGATGCAAAAGAAATTAGAAAAAGGTTCAGGTTCAAGGAATTTTGAGAAAGATCATTTTTTTTATCACCTATGATATCTGCAACTTTTTTACTAGTGATGGATCCCAACACATCATCTTAGAACATTGGCAATCTACGTATTTCTTGAGCAAGATTCTCATGTATACAAGATTATACCAATAGATTTGTACTAGTAATTTCAACCAACAAATCAACCCAATAAAAAGAAAGAAAGATTGGAAACCTCACTTTGAAATGCCGCTTAATTTCTTTCTCTCAAAAGATCTTCAACTAACCTTGGAGGGGAATTCCCACAATTCCAACCATGCCTGTAGCAGTTGAATCTTTTCTCTTTTTATACCTTCCTTTATCCCACATTAGGGTTTCACCCATCGAGGGTTTGAAAAGGGAAAAATAATATTTTATTCAAGAAAGTGTCCTCTTACCTTGGCCACACTTCCCTAGTCCTCCATGGGTGATTAGGGTCCTTCAAACCATAGGGAACCTCTTGTAATGCCCATAAACACTAGCATTAAGTAGGTTTAATCAATACATAATAGAAGATTCTTCTTGATGATTCAATACCTCTCGTTGAAAACTCCTCTTAAGTGATAGTGATGCTTCATTTGACCTTCTTTAGGATTATAAAGCTAATTTTGACCTGGAACCTTATTCACTTTTTCATAGGTCTACTTGCCTTATGTAACCATTCTACTACTTTAGAGTATGCCATTATTCTTTATCTAAGGGCTTAAACCATAGTTTGAAAAATGGGAATTGGATTTTGAACTGGAACAAGATCATCCAGATTCAATGAATCAGATTTGAAAAAGTACATAAAATAATTAATTTTTAATGAAATTATTATTTTTTAAGATCTCAAACAATGATTCCAAACCATTAAAGACAAAATATGCAAAGTTGGCTCATCTTAATGCCACGTAAGGGTGAATATATCAAAATAACACCGAGTGCAATGCATATCAACAACAAAATATATATTCAATGCAACTCTAGAGTCTAAATGGCCTCTAGAGTCCAAGAAAAATGCTCCAAGCTACTAGGCCACCGACCTACTACAAATAACTATTTAACATTATCACTCATTTAAACTCATCACTAATTCACCACTACTAGAAATGGGATCATCAACAAGAGCTACATAAACTTCATTTGGCTCAAAGTCTCCAAACTCGGATTCCTCAACCTTATAATATGGTAGAAATTGAAAAAGCTTCACATGCCTAACCAATGATTTTGGTTTGAGTGAAGGGTTCATCTCCTTCAACCTTATAATATTGTAGAAATTGAAAATCTTAACATGCCTAACGAATTATTTTGGTTTTAGTGAAGTGTACATTTGTTTTAAGGCCATGGCAGAGGAGTTCAACAACCAATACCAACAATCAACAATCAATACCACCAACATGAAGAACCATAAATGGATTCATGCTCTTGGTTGCGGTGAGAGGCGCTCTCGAGCCCAATATGGTAGAAATTTTGTAATGTCATGTTTACCGTTTTGACTTGGTCAAAATGAAAAAATAAAAAATAAAGTAAAATTTAAAAAAAAAATTAATAATCATAATAATCAATGAAACATTGTCCACAGGGCGTAGAATGGAGAGTCATGGGGTGTACTATTAACTCACTCTGTGATGTGAAGCTCATCGGTTCGAAACTTTGTGGGCAAAAATCCAGTCACGTTAAGGGCTGGTGTGGCTCAGGCCAGATGCGATCCCTCGGTGATTTTGATGGCTTATATGCCCTTGGATCACAGTTGTTAAAATTTGGGTACCAGAGGACAAGTGGTTCCCTAAGGCTTTGATCTTTGGCCTAGGGGAAAGTGTCCAAATGTATTTTGTACTTTTCTCCTAAAGTGACTTTATAAGTGGTAAAGTCAAATATAATTTTAAAGTGACTCTATAAGTAATAAAGTTACAATCTAATTTTAAAGTGACTTTATTAAAGTCAATGAAAAATTAGAAAGTGAAAAAGTGACTATGGAAATAAAAGGCTAAGTGGATCTTTATTTAAGAAACATAAATGGATTCATGCTCTTGGTTGCAGTGAGAGGCGCTCTCGAGCTTAATATGGTAGAAATTTTGTAATGTCATGTTTAACGTTTTGACTTGGTCAAAATGAAAAAAAAAATATATATTAAATTAAAAAAAAATTATATTCATAATAATCAATAAAACATTGCCCCTGGGGCGTAGAATGGACAGTCATGGGGTGTACTATTAACTCACTCTGTGATGTGAAGCTCATCAGCTCGAAACTCCGTGGGCAAAAATCCAGTCACATTAAGGGCTGGTGTGGCCCAGGCCAGATGCGATCCCTGGGTGATTTTGATGGCTTATATGCCCTTGGATCACAGTTGTTAAAATTTGGGTACTAGAGGACAAGTGGTTCCTTAAGGCTTTGATCTTTGGCCTAGGGAAAAGTGTCCAAATGCATTTTGTACTTTTCTCCTAAAGTGACTTTATAAGTGGTAAAGTCAAATATAATTTTAAAGTGACTTTATAAGTAATAAAGTTACAATCTAATTTTAAAGTGACTTTATTAAAGTCAATGAAAAATTAGAAAGTGAAAAAGTGACTATGGAAATAAATGGATCTTTATTTAAGTGGGGTGAATTAAAAGTTAGAAAATGAAAATTAAATACACACTTATTCTCAGCCCTTGATATGAAGCTATCTCAACCATTGAATTTAGAGGTTCCCCAAAAGTCACTTAGGTTAGGGTAAAAGGAGAAAAGAAGAGAAAATGTCATTCAGTTTTTCATGAGCAGATTGAAAGAAGGAGAAGGAGAACAAAGAGAAAATTTCTGAGCAGAGGGAGAGCAACAAGGACACTCAGCAAATCCGTACAATAGCTTGGCACACTTCCCCAGGCAGCGTTTTTGAACATCATTTACTTGGCACGTATACTGAGGCAAAATTTGTACTATCGTGTTTGCACGCATTTCAAGGCAAGGTACAACACTGAAATCAAGGAGAAATAATCAGCAGTCAAAGGCATAGTTTTCGAGGCTTTTTCAGGGCATGGAAATTGAGAGGTGGACTACCATATGTGTCTGTACAGTTCCGTACAACCAGTGTTGGGCACATATTTCGAGGTAGCAGTACAACATTTCATGTTGTCATTTATTGCTGTAAATTTCTGTTTGTTGTTGGCACAAATTTCAAGGTGGAAAGTTGGCACGAAAATCGAGATAAGTGGGTTGTGTTTGTTGTAATTTTTATTGTGTTTTTTAGTTCTTTGTAAAATCATTTTCTAGAAATAAAGAAGAGCTCTCAAACTGGTTTTCCCCAAGAGTTGTAGGGGGTTTTTCCAGGGTCACATTAACCAAAAATCACAGTGTTATTTTTCTGTGTGTGGCTGTACTATTTTACTGTGTTTTTATTTTTGCATTTCCAGCAACTGTGAAATTTCTAAATTTGTGTTTTCAGAAATTTATTTCATTTCTAGAATTTTGAATGTTTGATTATGGGAATGGGCATTTAACTATATGGGAGTGATAAGGTGAAACTGAAAACCGAAGTGGGGTCAAAATTTCTACAATAGTTTCTCAAGCCAAATGTTAAGCCTGTAGTCATCTTTGGAGGACACAAACAACTTCACAAAAAAAATATTAATAAAACATTTTGACTCGGGCAAATTATATAAAACTAAAAATAAAATAAAATAAAATAAAAAACATAAAATTAATAATTATATTTATAATTATAATTATAGTTAATAATTAAACTAATCTAGATCCATCTTAATTCCAGATCTACCAAGTGCCGATAAGGATAAAATATTTTGAGATGCAAAACTCTTTTATAGTGAAAAGAGGACACATCTCTATCGCATCTTGGTAGATCCAGAGTTAAGATGGATCTAGGTTTGTTAAATGTCAATGAAAATGTTGCAATCCTACCAATCCTAAGAAAACTGTAAATTCTATTGAATTTTGAGTGGGACATGAAATTTGACTTTCTCCATATGAAGTTGATAAGGTTGGAATCACTCTCAAACATCTTAAATCAATTAATGATAATGTTAAAAATTTAAGTAAAAGGATAAAAAGGAAATATAAAGGAAATTTCAAAAGAAAAGATAAAGGATGAAAAGGAAAGATAAAAGAAAATTTCAAAAGCAAAGATAAAGGATGAAAAGGAAAGATAAAGGAAATGTCAACTTATACTTTAAAAATTTAACATTATCGTTGATTGCCAACATTGGTAGGGTTGAGTTAGGTTTTTTGTTTAGGATTTGGGTTTAGGAGGGGGAGGGTTGGTTTTATAGCAAAGGGGGGTTGTTTTGGGAGGGAAACAACTCCTAGTTTCCTCCAAAACCACCTGAAAAATTGCTATTGTGGGTCCCAGACTCCCCCCACACATGTGAGATCTGACCAACACGGTTTGGAGCAAAACCAACTTGTTTGGGTTGTTTGGTACTAGTTTGGTACCTAACTGGTCCATATACTGGATTTTTCTACTTGATCATTAGCTAAAGGTTGCAAATTGGCTGGTTTGACCGGTTGCTAATTTAAACCAATTGATTTTTAAAACTATGGCTCTTGGATGATATAACTATGCCACATTGCATGGCCTCATATGAAGACTCTCATCGAAATATGTGGAGCATTTCCACAAGCAAAGTGTAATGCCCCAAAAAATCACTTTAATATGTTTTAAATGAACCTCATACAAGGGGGTAGACTCATGATCAAGCAACCAAAATGCTCCCTAGAAGTGGAATGATCCCCATCAAGTGACCTCCTATGACTGGCAAGTGCTTCCACTGCCACATGATCTCATCCAAGTTAGGTCATTTCTCTTGTGGCCTCTTCCCTTGCCACTTGTCATGTCTCGAGTTTCCTCCAAGTTAGTGTATTTTGCTCCTCCCGGCTTTGTCTTGTCACATGACATGCTTTGAACCTCTTGTAGTGTATGACATTCCTTCTTTGGCTATATTTGACCCCTTAGCTTGCCATAAGCCATGCTCTAGACCCCTATTGTGGTAGGACATTCCTAGTTTAGGACTCCCTTCTTCAACTGTGCCAAGTGTGCTAGAATGGAATTCTCGATTGCAATGTGCTTTCTGAGAGTCTTGATCAACTTGCCATTATTTTTGAACTCCAAGGGTTTCTTTTTGTGCTTGGTAAGATAGGAAAGCTCATGAAAATGTGAAATGGGAAGTTCTTATTAAGAGGCTTGAAGTCTTAATTAGTTGGGAGAAAGGTTGTTTTCCTAGTTGTTGTGTACATAGCTCCTATTTTTTTTGTAAGTTTGGTTGGACTACATCTTCAACATGTCCAATATATCACCCCGATCGGGGCGGGGAATTGAACCGGTGAGTTCACATCAAGGAGTGCCTTAACAGAGCACTCGATCACCGTCTATCCAAGACCCTGTGGACAAAAAGCTCCTATTTTGAATTGTATAATCATTAAATTTATAGGAAGTAACATAGTGCATTGTGAATTATACCTCCATTCCAATGTTGATGTTAATGCATATGTAAAAAGATGGTGAGTTGAATTTATGTATTTGTGGATGTCCTTGGTTTTTTCTTTAAATTCATATGCACACCCAATAATTTCTTTTTACTTTCGGTCAACCTTGTTGAAATACATCTTCAACATTTCGGTTTTCCCCACTAAGCCCACTAGAATGATTATATTTGTGTTATGGTATTGAAATTATTGATTCTTTTACCTCTTATATACAAGTGAGTTTTGCCATGTTTGTAAAGTGGTTATTTGTTCATTTTGTTTTCTACATGTGGGATCTTCGTGTTATCAATGGCTCAAAATGATACTTGCGTTATAATGGTGTGAAAAGCGCGCTATGCATCTTGAAGGTTTTTTTCCTGGAATTTTTAATTTTATTTTATTTAAAATCATTCAAATTTTGAAAATTCATTTTTACCTAGGACAATGCACAAGATGACAATTGGTAGGACATTCCTATTTTAGGGCTCCCTTCTTCAACTATGCCAAGTGTGCTAGAATGGAGTGCAATGTGCTTTCTGAGAGTCTTGATCAACTTGCCATTATTTTTGAACTCCAAGGGTTTCTTTTTGTGCTCAGTAAGATAGGAAAGCTCATGAAAATGTGAAATGGAGCATAGATTTTCAAGGGGAATAGATCCAACCACTCATGTATTGCGGCTCAAAACATGAGATAATTGTTATAGAGATTTTCATAGGAAGTTCTTATCAAGAGGTTTGAAGTCTTAATTAGTTGGGAGAAAAGGTTGTTTTCCTAGTTGTTGTGTACATAGCTCCTATTTTTTTTTAAAGTTTGGCAGGACTACATTTTCAACATGTCAATATATCACTCCGATTGAGGTGGGGAATTGAACCAGTGAGTTCACGTCAAGGAGTGCCTTAACATGGCACCCGGTCACCATCTATTCAAGACTCCGTGGACAAGAAGATAGGCTATTTTGAATTGTATAATCATTACATATATAGGAAGCAACATTGTGCATTGTGAATTATACCTCCATTCCAATGTTGATGTTAATGTGTATGTAAAAATATGGTGAGTTGAATTTATGTATTTGTGGATGTCATTGGTTTTTTCTTTAAATTCATATGCACACCCAATAATTTCTTTCTACTTTCAGTCAACCTTGGTGAAATACATCTTCAACATTTCGGTTTTCCCCACTAAGCCTACTAGAATGATTATATTTGTGTTCTGGTATTGCAATTATTGATTCTTTTACCTCTTATATACCAGTGTGTTTTGTCATGTCTGTAGAATGATTATATTTGTGTTCTGGTATTGCGATTATTGATTCTTTTACCTCTTATATACATGCGAGTTTTGTCATGTTTGTAAAGTGGTTATCTTTTCAATTTGTTTTCTACATATGTGGAATCTTCGTGTTATCAATGGCTCAAAATGATACTTGCGTTATAATGGTGGAAAAAGCCAGCTATGCATCTTGTAGGTTTTTTTCCCTGTAATTTTTAATTTTTAATTTTTTTTTTTTAAATCATTCAAATTTTGAAAATTCATTTTTACATAGGACAATGCAGTATTTCCTTTTTAGATTTTTATTTGAATGATAACCATGTTATACATATTTGTTTTTTTGTTTTTTTTTAATAGTTTATGAAGGCATGCTGATCAGTCATTCTCAATCGTTAATCAGAGATTATCATTATTGTTGTTTGTTTTTATACTATGCTTCCATTTTTATATATGCAAACCAATTGAGATTAGCTAATTGATATTTTGTAAATAATTTTTTTAATTAAAAAAATACAAATTTCTTACACTATTAGGACATTGTTAAAGAAAGATTTGTTTTACTAATTTCTAGTTACCTTCCAAATTGAATTAATATCTATTTCGAGAATGCGGTGGTGATATCTACTATTATTATTATTATTACTACTATTTAATTTTAAAATCAGAATTAAGTTAGATACCAAATAAGATATATTTTTTTGATAAGGCTTTGATAAGGCTTGATTGATTGCCAAAGTTTACTGAAATATAAATTCTCTATTTCTCTCAAGATTTGAACATCTAATTTCTATACTCTTAACTGTTGGACCAATTCAAACTACAACATGATTGTATTTTTACCAAAAAAGCAAATATCGCGATTTTATCGCGATTTTTTCAACTCAACGATTTTATTGGCGATTTTTTCCCGATTTTTTGAAAAAATCGCCGATCGCCAAAAAATCGTGATTTTTTGGAAAAAATCGCGATTTTTTTGGTAAAAATCGTGGGCCCATCAAACAACAACCCTATAAGTTCAAAAATCAATTTTTTTTTTGTCATTTTTGCAGCCCTCTCATTTTCCTGACACACCCTGTTGGCAGTTAATGGTAATGTTAAATTCTTAAAGTAAAATCCTTTTACTTAAATTTTTAACATTACCATGAAATGACTCAGGATGTTTAAGAGTGGTTTCGACCTCATTGGATTTCATATGGAGAAATTAGAATTTTAGATTTCACTCAAAATTCAGCAGACTTAATGGTTTTCAGGGTTTCATGGTTTGGGGATTTGCATTGTTTCCATTTGATTCTATTATGTGTAAGGGTATGAGATTGGCATTTGATCAGGAGTATGAAGTCCTTTAAGAACCTTGATGTTGGTGGCATTGATTGTTGAACTTTGTTGATGTTGGTGGTATTGATTGTTGAACTCCCCTACTGTGGCCTTAACAAGAATGTACCCTTCACTCAAAGGAAAACAACTGGTTAGGCATGTTAATATTTTTCTACCGTATTTTAAGGTTGAGGAGATGAACCCTTCACTCAAACCAAAATCATTGGTTAGGCATGTTAAACTTTTTCAATTTCTATCATGTTATAAGGTTGAGCAATCCAAGTCTGAAGACTTTGAGCTAGATGATGTTTATGTATCTCTTGTTGATGATCCCATTTCTAGTAGCGATGAATCAATGATGAGTTTCATGAGGAGGAGGAGGAGGAGCAACAACAGGAGGAGGAGGTGACACCACCTACAACTGCTACCGGTAGAGGACGTGGTCTGCCTACTTTAGCTCCTGGTGCTTCAGGATCTAGAGCACAACAGAGTCTATTGCTAGCCCTGCCAGCTTCTTCGTCTAGAGGGAAAGCTATTACATTTTCTCGCAAGAGGGGTAGAGGGAATTAGTAGTATAGGTTATTTGGTGCATTCCTTTGTGTATAACATTATGACTCATGATATGAGATACATTATTATATTTTTTGTTGATATTTTGAGGTTGAGTTGAGACTCGGGACTTTGTATTCAGGACATGATTCACTATTATGTGTGATGTAGCACTAGATATGATATTACACGTCTTATATATTAGTTTTTTTTCATATTTATGTGTCAATGCATTTATTTTATGTTGTGGGTGCTTTAGATATTAAAAAAATTGAAAAAAAATGAATATTTTTGTATGTGCCGATTTTTTCCCGATTTTTACCGATTTTTTCCCGATTTTTACGATTTTTTCTTAATTTTTTCCCCTCGCCAATTTAATCCCGATCGCGATGTTTGCTTCTTTGATTTTTACTTTTCATTATAATCTAGATCGACTGATTGATAGCATGATTGTATGTATTTTTACTTTTCATTATATTCAATTCAAACCAATCTAGATTGACTGATTGATAGCATGATTGTATTTTTGCATTGAGATGTATTCAAATCAATTTAGATTGACACTGATTGGTAGCATGATTGTATTTTTACATTGAGATGTATTCAAATCAATTTAGATTGACACTGATTGGTAGCATGATTGTATTTTTACATTGAGATGTATTCCAATCAATTTAGATTGACTGATTGGTAAGGAGATTTCCGAACTAAACCTGAATTTTAACATATGATTTCATATATTAGAAGGCACATTGAAAATTTTTTGTTTTACTTATTCCCAGGTACTTGCCCAACGGGATTGATATCTATTTTGAGAATGTGGGTGGTGAGATGCTTGACGCAGTTCTGGAAAATATGAACAACCATGGCCGTATTGCTGCTTGTGGGATGATCTCACAATATAATCTGGAGGAAGGCCAAGGTATTAAAAACTTGACGCAGGTGATAACGAAGCGGCTAAGGATAGAAGGCTTCATTATCCCTGATTATTGGGAAAGGTACCCTCAGTTTGTGGAGAAGGTAAGGGGTTACCTAAAAGAAGGAAAAATAGTATATGTTGAAGATATTGCTGATGGCTTGGAGAATGCACCAGCTGCGCTGGTTGGTTTATTTGAAGGTAAAAACATTGGAAAGCAGGTTGTGCGCATTAGTAATGAATAAGGGAAAGTCAAAATAAATGCAATTATCAAGAACTAGATGAGGATTTTAAGTGAGGTAATATAGATTTTATATAGATCTTATTTCATTCTATGTTGGGGTGAATTTTGAACGATATGCTTTTATTTTAGATCATGTTTAGTAAATGTCAGAGACATTATTTTATTTAAATATATAAGAATATGTTCAGCAAAATAAATTTCTGTGACAGTAAAAGAATTATTTTTTAAAGCAATTTTGTTTATGTAATTTTTTATTAATATATATTTTTTTAATTGTTTTATAACTCATCGTTTATCAAATTTGTTAATGTACATAATTTTAATATAAAAGAATTAGTACATGAAATAAAATAAAATGAATTAAAAAATTACACATTTAAGAAATTTGTTAATGTACATAATTTTAATATAAAAGAATTAGTACATGAAATAAAATAAAATGAATTAAAAAATTACACATTTAAGAAATTTGATTAGTTTTGTAAATCTTCTCAGATATGGGTTGAAAATGGATCTAAAATGGATCTAAGGTTGATACAATTTATATTGATTTATATTGATGCAATTTGTGTTTAGATATTTTGATTTTATTTGATTTATTAATATGTTTAATTATAAAAGTAATATTAACAAATTTGTGTTTAGATATTTTGATTTTATTTGATTTATTAATATGTTTAATTATAAAAGTAATATTAACAAATGTGTGTGACAATTAGATGTCTTTGATCCTCTCAAAAATGATTTCAGAAAGTTCAAGAATCAAAATAATTTTTAGCCAAATACTTGAATTTATGAGTTCCATTTAACCTACAATGATATATCATAACTAAGTAATATATGAAAGTGCCATGAAATGCAGTGTAGGATGACAGATAAAAGGTATTAATTACTACTTGTAATTTAAATGACCAATGACCATATAGTATGCAATATTTTTAGTTTGAATTTCTTGCTAAGGTGTATAATCTATTTGCACACATGTTTTCAGTTATACTTCCATGCATTCACACTTATATAATCAAAAAATTTCAAACATGCACAAATTAAATGGGTTGTTTGTAAATACCACATGATATGATAATTGAGATTTCTCAAGCAAAATAAAATATTAACAAAGTAATTAAACTTTATCAAAGTAATTGAAAGTAGTGTTAATAGGCTATTATAATTCTCAGTGAGATTTTTAAGCACTTCAAAATATTTGTGTCGGGATGGGTGGGTCTTAGAACCAGTAGGAGATCATAGGGAGGGATCTCATTGATCCAAGGGCTAACTGATTCTAACCTATTTCAAAATAAAATTAAAAGAATGAATGAAAGAGTAGCATGGTGAGTTTTTAAATCAATGTAATTTGACCATTTTTAATGTTGTGGAAGTTTTTAATAGGATGCAAATTAGATGGTCAATTATTGAAATAGGTTTGAAAATTAAATAGGGTCATGCATTTTTGGGTTTATTCATCATAGAACTAAGATTATGATTTGTGAAAATGAATTTCTTATGGCTCTATCATGATTTTTGGGGTTGAAGGTTTATTTGGATGCTTAAGTTTGTTGTTTAGTTTCATGTTAATGTAATTTGTAATAAATTATAGAGTTATTATTTTATTTTTAAAATGGATGTTGCATTATCATATATTGTCATCTTGATTAATTAGCAATGAGGTACTTAATTTTATTTGAAATTGTTGAATGAAAATGTATATTTTATTGTCATGTTTATGGTTGGAAATTACATGTTTGTACATTGCGTAAAGCAAAAGCCCAATTTAAATAATTGGTTGGGTGTGTATGTAACATAGACAAGAATATGTGCATAAGGAAAAGTTTGATGCTCGTTCTTATGACATGAATTTCTATTAACTAGTGTTGGCTTTAAGTATTGTTACATATCCCTAAATCCATGTTTTGGCTATGACATTATTAGTGATTGTATTGTACCCTAAATGCTAGATGGCTAATTGGTCATTTCCTTATAGTTCCCCTTATGTGGGCTGCACCATGTTTATTATGAACCCCTTGTACATGCCTTTGAAGTAAGGGGGAAATGTTTATTTGTATTTGCATATATAATGATTCTTATGGGTCTCGAGAAGTTGGGTAAGAGGAATGGGACTATGCTTTTGTCTAGAGCATGTTAGTTATTGTGAGTTAACCCTTGTTCATCTACTACATTTGTGCTAGTGATTATGAGAGGTTGTAGTGAAGGAATAAAGTGAGCCATTCTTAGTGAGGGAATTTGATGCAGGAGCATGAGGCTTGAGGGATAAAAAATTCATTTTCTATTCCAAAAATACAAAAAAATTTACAAGCAAAGGAGTGGGATCCTTTAGCGTGCAATTTACTGATTTACTGTTTTGATAGATAAGATTGGACTGATATTCAGGGATTTGATTCAATGTATTTAGTTTTAGATGAGGATTTTTAGGCAAATATCACGCAAAAGGATTTTATCTAAAGTTGGGCAAATTGATCCATAGAATGTGATCAATTTGTTTGTATGAACAATATATATTTTAGAATGTAAGTTAGAAATGTAGATAGAGGGAGAGAGAAGATTTGATAGAATTAAAGATGGATTAAAGGAATATCGATTTTCCTCTGTAGTTGGGCGAAATTGCCAAATCCTGAAGGGCTAATCTTCATTGGAAATACACTTGAATCATTAATTTCAGAACGTATTGTGTAATTGATTTTTAAGTGTATGGTTTCATTTAAGATTCTGCATTTCTCTGGAAAGTGAAATAGTCTAATTGCATTAAACGCAATAGTCACTGACAGTGCAGATCAATGGTTATCGCATAGAAAGTGACGAGTTATGTAAGCTCTAGAAGGAAGGCTATCTTTTATAATTCGGATTTAACAATTCAAGTTTGACCGTAAAAGCATTCATATGATCTAACGATCTCACATTAAGATCATCCAATCCGAAGAACATCACAATTCTAGTTGCAAAGGGGTTAAGGTTTTGGATGGACCTGATAAACTTATAAACCGGATTTTATTAAATCAATTGACTGTCAAGTATTCAAGTGATTCGACGGTTATCGCAAGAGAGTTTGAAGATCTATGGATATCGCAATTTTAGATGCAAGGAGGTTAAACATTCAATTGGACCCGATAAAATCATAAAATCGAGTTTATAATAGAAGCTCCCTGCCAACACTCAAACTGATCCAATGGTTTCCGCATTACAGTGTTTAATCTAACAGATTTCACATAAAAAGCAGTGTGGAGGTTAGTTCAAAGAATGGATGTGATAATATATTAAAAAGATTTTAATATTGTGTTGAGACCATCCTTGATTTCACAAAATTCATAATATTTTGTTATGTATGGGTTATTGTAATGTATATATTGTATGGATATATATTGCAATATATATATCCAATAATGATTTCGTTATTTATGTGGAAATTAAAAATTGAGCTTAATGCAATTTAAAATTTGTGTAACAAATTTTAAATGCATTTGAATTTTGTGTAAAAAACTTGTAAGTTGATGTCTAATTTTGAGAAGGAAATTGAGGAAATTCCACCAGAATTAGAAGAAATTGTCACGAGATTAGAAAGTTTGTCACTAACACCTGCATCCAGACCACCATTAGTGGTATCAGAGCAGCGTTTAGACATTAAGCAAGATCTCAAAGTTCAGGAAAAGAAATCCAACATGGCTTACAGAGTTGGAAGAGGGGGTGGTGTTGGTCGAAGAAGAGGAAGACTAGTTGCAAATGCTGAAGTAATGGAGGTTATGCAACAGATGCAAGTCAGAAGCAATGGAGATGGGAAATAAAAGAGATGCAGATGCTGGAGATGTTAGTGAACTTGAAGTTGAATCTGTAGAAGAGGGAGAACCTGCAGAAGTTACTCCTGAACTGAGATTTTTTAAATCAGTTTTGGGATCCACATTTAAACCCAGACTTGAAGTTTCGGTTTTTACAAGAAGCTTAAACCTAGAAGAGTTGATAGATTGGGTAAATGACATGGATAAGTTCTTCGATTATGAAGAAATGGATGAAGGAAAAAGGGTGAAATTTGTTGTCACAAAATTGAAAGGTCATACAACAGTTTGGTGGGATGGAGTGCAGGCAGAAAGAAGGAGACTTGGTAAGAAACCAATAAAGAATTGGAACATGATGGTGGCAAAGCTGAGAGGTAAGTTTTTGCTAAGTGATTATTAGCGTTCATTATTTAGACAAATGCAGAATCTTAAACAGAGATCAATGATAGTCAAAGAATACACAAAGGAATTTTATAAAGTGAGCATAAGTGCAGGACAAATTCAAGATACAGCAGGGAAGATTGCAAGATATATAAATGGTCTCAGAATGGAGATCCAAGAAGAGATAAGTACGCTGTCTCCTAAAACAGTGGAAGAGGCTTATCAGATGGCCTTGAAGGTTGAAGAAAAACTCATAAGGAAGCAATCTACCAGAAGTAGAGGTAGTTTCCAAGGAAAAAGAAGTCAAGGTGGTAGAGGAAGATCTACAGCACCGAGAGGAGCTAGCAGCATCTCAAGTCAACATACACACACAGAAGGTGATGCAAGTGGCGGAAGAAGCTTTTCTAGAGGAAAAGGAGGTAGAGGCAGAGGAAGAGAAATCAAATGTATAGATGTAATAAGCTTGGACATAGAGCTTATGAATGTCCAGAGAATGTGGGGACAAATCAAAGAAATGTAATTGTTGCTCAAAATGAGGAGGAAGCAGCAAAAATGCTAGAAGCAGCAAAAGTGCCAGAAGCAGAAAATACACCAATGAAAGGAGAATCTTTGGTAGTTATTTTTTTTTTTGTTAAAACTAGCAAAGGAAGTTGTTGAACCAGCGTAGAGAAACTTTGTTTAGAAGTGTATGCAAAGTTCAAGAAAAATGCTATCAAATGGAAATTGATAGTGGCAGCACTAATAATTTGGTCTCTACAGAAGTGGTAGAGAAATTAAAATTGAAGACAAAAAAACATCCAACACCCTACAAGGTGTGATGGCTTCAGAAAGGACATCAACTGTTATTGAATGAATAGTGTGAAGTGGAATTCCAGTTGGGCAGCTACAAAGATAGAATTATGTGTGATGTGATACCTATGGACATATGCCACATATTGCTGGGTAGACCTTGGCAGTATGACAAAGGAGCTATGCATGATGGGAAGAAGAACACAAACAAGTTTTGTAAAGATGGTGTCAATCATACATTGTTGTCAATAGAAGAAGATGCATAAAAAAGAAGATGCATAAAAAAAAAGATATGATATGAAAGCCTTGTTACTGAGTGGAAAAGAATATCTACAGTAGATTGAAGATGATGAGGTAAACTTTGCATTAATTTGCAAACCCAAGGTAGTAATTGCTTCCACTAAAATTTCTGATTTTCCAATTGAAATTCAAGAGATGCTGGAAAATTATTGTGATATCATTGTAGATGATTTTCCGGATGAATTACCACCTATTAGAAAAACAACCACCATATAGATTTGATTCCTGGAGCAAATTTGCCAAATAAAGCAGCATACAAGATGACTCCTACAAAAAATGAAGAAATCAGGGCGCAGGTGTAGGAGCTATTGGATAAAGAATTGATCAGAGAAAGTTTGAGTCCTTGTGCAGTGCCAACAATGCTGAGTCCAAAAAACGATGGAGGCTGGAGAATGTGTACTGATTCAAGAGCAATCAATAAAATAACAATTAGGTATAGATTTCCTTTACCCAGAATTGAAGATTTGATGGATTGTTTAAGTGGGGCAAGATATTTTACAAAGCTGGATTTAAAAAGTGGCTATCATCAAATTAGGATAAGGGAAGGAGATGAATGGAAAACAACTTTTAAAACAAATGAAGGATTGTATGAATGGATGGTAATGCCGTTTGAACACTGTTACCGATGAAATAGGTAACCGCATTGTTAACCTACATTTTTTTGGTAGCATAAAAAGCACCCGATTTTGAAAAGTGGTGATGCAGAATCACCTTTTTTTATTTTTGAGCACATTTTTGACACACTAATATTTTTATTTATGAAATATGAATATTTGTTTTAAAATGTTAGTGATTTTCATGCTAATTTTGAAACGTATTGATGCAACATCAATTTTTTTTTAGAACGGTGATTTTCATGCGAATTTTGAAACATATTGATGCAGCATGAACTTTTTTTTTTTTAGAGTGGCGATTTCAGGTTGGTAATAAAACACAAAACTTAGATAAAATATATATATATATATATATATATAAGAACAATAGAAAAAACCAATAAAAATGTAAAAAAAAACAAAATTAACTCATAAAAATAAAAAATTTAAACAAAAAAAATAAAAAAAAAATAAAAAAAACAAAAATATTTGAAAATAATTTGAAAAAAAAACACATAATTTAAAGAAAAAAAACAAAAATTAACCAAAAAAATTAAAAAAAAAAAACATCAAAAACATTTTTTTTCTAAGTTATTAAAAAAAACCATATAATTAAAAAAAAAAATTTAAAATAGAAAATTTAAAAATAATTTAAATTACAAAATTAAAATTTAGATAAAAAAAAAAATACAAAAAAGAAAAAAGAAAAAATTTAAAAAATAATAATAATAAGAAAAAAAAAAAAAAATTTAAAAAAAATTAAAAATAAAATAAAAGAATTAAAATAAAAAAATTTATTATTAAAAAACAAAAAAAGAAAAGAAAAAAACCACGTGCAAATAATTAAAAAACAAAAAAAGAAAAGAAAAAAACCACGTGCAAATAATTAAAAAACAAATATCCATAAATTTACTGTTTTTTTTTTAAATGAAACAATTTATAAATTTTAAAAATGAAAAACTAAATAAACTAGAAGATTTAAAAAAAAAAATTTTAAAAAATAATTAATCTAAAATATTAAATTTAAAAACAAAAAAACAAAAAAAATTAAAACAAATTAAATTTAAAATAAAAAATTTGAATTTAAAAAAAAAAAATTTAAAAAAAAAAAAAAAATCAAATTAAAAAAAAAAATATTAAAAATTAAAAAAAAAAAGAATTTTTTGATCGTGGTGGCGCTGCCAATCGACCTCCGCCGCGACTTGGGCGAGAGGCCGATTTCGGGAATCGGCCTCCCGTGGGGGGAAGTCGACTCCGAGAATCGCTTCTTCCGTTACAGAGGTCATTCCAGAATCCTTCCCGCGGACCGTCTCCCGCAGCCAGAGGCCGATTCCGGAATCGCCCTCCCGCGTGAGGGCTGCATTCTCTCTTAATCTATTCCCGTATGACTCCCTTAATCTACTGTGGCGATTTCGACTCCGCCTTTGCACGATTCTCGAATCGACCACCGCTGCAAAGAGGGTTGGCCTCGGAATCGGCCTCCTGCCAAGCAACCGGCCTCCGGCGCCACCTGGGCGGGAGGCCGATTGGGGGCGCCACCACGATCAATTTTTTTTTTTTTTTTAATTGTTTTTAATTATATATATATATATAAATTTATTTATTTATTTATTATTATTTTTTTTAAAATTTAATTTTTATATTTGAAATTTAATTTGTTTTGTTTTTTAAATTTTATTCATTTGTTTTGTTTTTTATTTTTTATTTTTTTTTGTTTTTTTCTAAATTTTGTTTATATATATATATATATATATATATATATATATATATATATTAAAATTATTATTAAATTTTATATTTAATTTTTTCATTTAATTTTTTAAAATTTAGTAAATTTTGTATTTTTTTTTATAATTTATTTGAATTTAATATATATATATATATATTTCAATTGAAATTGTGTATTTAAAATTAGATTTTTTTTTCTTAATTAAACTTAATATTTTCAAATTAATTTGTTTTTTATTTTATTTTTTATTTAATATATTTTTTTAATATGTTTTTTCAATTTTTCAATTTTAATTGATTTTTAAAGTTTTTTATCTTATTATTTTAACAATGCTTGTTTGTTTGTTTGTTTGTTTTTTTTTTAAATTTAAAATTTATTTTTTTTATTTCAAAATTTATTTGTTTATTCATTTATTTATTAAAATTTAATATTTTTTTTTAAATTTAATTTGTTATTTTAATATTAACATTTTTTTTTTAAATTTAATAAAATCTAATATATATATATATTTAATTTAAGTTCATATATATATATTTTATTTTTTATAATTTAAATTTAATTTATTTTTTAAAATCTATTTGTTTTTTAATATATATTTTTTTAAATTTAATATTTTTATTGTATTTTATTTTTAATTATTTTACTTAATTTCAATTTTTTTTTTTTCAAATTTAATATGTTTCTTTAAATTTAAATTTTTTTATTTTATTTTATATATATATATATATATATATATAATAAACATTTTCTTTTTCTTTTTTAAATTTAATTTCTATATTTTATTTTTTATAATTTCTTTCTTTCTTTCTTCATTTTTTTTTTTTTTTCTATATATATATTTTGAAATTTTAATCTTTAATATATTTATTTTTAATTTTTTTCTTAAATTTTAGGTTTTTTTTTAATGTTTGAATTAAAATTTTTATTTTGTTTTTATTTTTTTATTCCTATATATTTTTAAATTTTAAGCTTTAAAATGTTTTTATTTTTTAAATTTATTTTTTTCTTAAATTTTAGGTTTTTTTTTTTTAATGTTTGAATATTAAAAATTAAAAAATGTTATTTCTATTTTTAAAAATGTAAAAAATATGACACATTTTTTTTTTTTTTTTTTTGTTATTCCAGCATCAACTGGTTTTGTTTTGAGGGTGTTTTTTCAATCATTTTTTCAAGAAACAATTT
This sequence comes from Pinus albicaulis, assembly GCA_034641835.2. Lineage (NCBI taxonomy): Eukaryota > Viridiplantae > Streptophyta > Pinopsida > Pinales > Pinaceae > Pinus > Pinus albicaulis. The sequence goes on from CM076578.1 coordinate 1,280,279,485, forward strand.
TGTTTTTAGCATAATTTTATAAAATGTTGAAATTTGATCTTAAAAAAAAACTAAGTGCGTTCTGGAATAATTTTTGTTTTGTTTTTGGAGTGTTTTTTCATGTTTTTTGAGTCTTTTTGGGCTAGAGTTCCCGTTTTGAGGTCAGGTTACCTATTTCATCGTTAACAGTGTTTTTGGATTATCAAATGCACCTAGTACATTTATGAGGCTTATGAATGAAGTACTGAAAGAATTTATTGGTAAATTTGTAATAGTATATCTGGATGATATATTAATTTACAACAAGTCTAAGGAAGAACACCCGAGACATCTGAATTATGTCTTAAGGAAGTTGCATCAGGAAAAGTTACTGGTAAATTTAAAAAAATGTTCATTTATGAAGGAAGAATTGGTATACTTAGGCTTTGTTGTTTCTGCTGATGGATTGAAGATGGACCCAGAGAAGATAAAGACAATCATAGAATGACCTTCACCTAAGAGTGCTTTTGAGGTAAGATGCTTCCATGGTCTTGCTAGTTTTCATAGAAAATTCATAGGGAATTCTAGTAAGATCAATGCTCCTATTATTGAAACCATAAAGAAGGACAAACAACCATTTAGATGGACTGATGAAGCAGAAAAAAATTTCCAGTTGTTGAAAAGGAAGATAACAGAAAAACCCATTTTAGTTTTGCCTGATTTTAACAAACCTTTTCAAGTGAAATGTAATGCCATTGGAGAAGCTATAGGAGCTGTGTTAAGTCAAGACGACAGACCTATAGCTTATTTCAGTGAAAAACTGAATGACACAAGAAGAAAATATTCTTCTTATGACAAGGAATTTTATGCAGTTGTACATGCATTAAAGAAGTGGAGACATTACTTGATGTCTAAAGAGTTTGTACTTTATTCAGACAATCATACATTGCAGTATATTATGCAGCAGCCAAAATTAAATCAGAAACATGCAAAGTGGGTAGAGTATCTTCAGAGTTTCAATTTTTTATTGAAACATATAACTGGCCAAGCAAACAAAGTAGCAGATGCCTTAAGTAGGAAAAACATTCTAGTTCAAGAAAGTCAAATTCAAGTGTTTCTTAAAGAATTGTATAAAACAGATTTGGATTTTAAAGAGGCATTTGAAGCATGCAGTAACCTTGTTTTGTTGGATAGAAGTAAGTGGCTGGATTTTTTCTTGCAAGAAGGTTTGTTGTTTAAAAGAAGTCAGCTATGCATACCAAATTGTTCTATGAGAGAAAATTTTATTAAGGAGAAACGTAGTGGTGGACTTGGTGGACATTTTGGTGCAGAAAAAACTTATGAACAACTGAGTCATTTTTAATTTTGGCCAAAGATGAGATTTGAAGTGGAGAAGTTTGCGCGAAATTGTAAAGTTTGTCAGTATGTAAAAGGAAGAAGACATAACATAAGTTTGTATGTTCCATTACCTATTCCAGACAGACCTTGGGATATGTTAAGTATGGATTTTATTTTGGGTTTATCGAAAACACAGAGAGGGAATGATGCAATTTATGTTGTAGTTGATAGATTTTCTAAAATGGCACATTTTATTCCATGTTATAAAACCAGTTATGCTACTCATGTTGCTAATATGTTTTTCAAAGAGATTGTGAGGTTGCATGGGTTACCTAAAAGCATTGTCTCTTGTAGGGACACCAGATTTGTTGGTCACTTCTGGAGGACATTGTGGAAAAAGCTGGGTACTAAACTGAGTTTCAACTCATCTTATCACCCTCAGACTGATGGACAAACTGAGGTGGTGAATAGAAGATTGGGTAATCTTTTAAGAAGTCTTGCAGGGGAACATCATAAACAATGGGATTAGATTTTGGCATAGGCTGAATATGTTTATAATGACTCTCCTAATAGGAGTACAGGGTAGAGTTCATTCCATATAGTTTATGAAATGCACCCAAGAGGAGTATATGAGCTAAGAAATTTTGGAAAAGCAGAGATGAGAAGTGTTGTTGGAGAAGAGTTTGCTTTAAAAATTCAAGCAATACATGAACATGTAAAGCAGCAGTTACAGGACAACAACATCAAATACAAAATCATAGCAGATTTGAAAAAAAGGGAAGTTAATTTTGAGGTTGGAGATTTGGTTCTAGCACACTTGAGGAAAGAAATATTTCCAAAAAGGGCATATAACAAATTGAAATTTAAAAAAATTGGGCCACGCAGAGTATTGAGAAAATTTTCTGCAAATGCCTATGAAATTGAATTACCCCCTGACATTGGAATATCTCTAATTTTCAATGTTGCTGATTTGTACAGGTATGAAGACGGAGACACAGGTGATACAACTGAAGGAAAAGAAGAGATTGACTGGTTGAAACAGTTATCCACAACAAAAATATTGCAGCCAGAGAATATTTTAGACAAAAGATTGTCTAAGAAAACGAGAAGACAAGAATACTTTGAGTATTTGATCAAGTGGAAGGATCAACCAGTTGCAGAAGCTACTTAGATGACAGATACCATGCTACAAAAATTGGGCAGTTCTGTAGAAGAGCTCATGGACAGGAGCCCATGAAGAATTTTGTCCTCAGGAGTCTGATGCAGGAGCATGAGGCTCGAGGGATAAAAACTTCATTTTTTATTCCAAAAATACAAAAAAAAATTACAAGCAAAGGAGTGGGATCCTTTAGCCTACAATTCACTGATTTACTATTTTGGTAGATAATATTGGACTGATATTTAGGGATTTGATTCAATGTATTTAGTTTTAGTTGAGGATTTTTAGGCAAATATCACGTAAAAGGATTTTATTTAAATTTGGGCAAATTGATCCATAGAATGTGATCAATTTGTTTGTATGAACAATATATATTTTAGAATGTAGGTTCGAAATGTAGATAGAGGGAGAGAGAAAAGATTTGATAGAATTAAAGATGGATTAAAGGAAACTCAATTTTCCTCTGTAGCTGGGCGAAATTGCCAAATCTTGAAGGGTTAATCTTCATTGGAAATACACTTGAATCGTTAATTTCAGAACATATTTTCTAATTGATTTTTTAGTGTATGGTTTCATTTAAGATTCTGTGTTTCTTTGGAAAGTGAAATAGTCTAATTGCATTAAATGCAATAGTCATTAACAGTGCAGATCAATGGTTATCACATAGAAAGTGACGAGTTATGTAAGCTCTAGAAGGAAGGCTATCGTTTATAATCCGGATTTAACAATTTAAGTTTGACCGTCAAAGCATTCATATGATCTAATGGTCTTACGTTAAGATCATCCAATCCGATGGACATCACAATTCTAGTTGCAAAGGGGTTAAGGTTTTGGATGGACCCGATAAACTTATAAACCGGATTTCATTAATTCAATTGGCTTTCAAGTATTCAAGTGATCCGACGGTTATCGCAGGAGAGCTTGAAGATATGTGTATATCGCAATTTTAGATGCAAGGAGGTTAAACATTCAATTGGACCTGATAAAATCATAAAATCGAGTTTATAATAGAAGCTACTTGCGAGCACTCAAACTGAACCAACAATTTAAGCATTACAGTCTTTAATCTAATGGATTTTGCATAAAAAGCAGCGTGGAGGTTAGTTCAAAGAATGGATGCGATAATATATTAAAAATATTTTAATATTGTGTTAAGTTCGTCCCTGATTTCACAAAATTCGTAATATTTTTTTTTTATGTATGGGTTATTGTAATGTATATATTGTATAGATATATATTGCAATATATATATCTAATAATGATTTCGTTATTTATGTAGAAGTTAATAATTGAGCTTAGTGCAATTTGAATTTTGTTTAAAAAAATTGTAAGTTGATGTTTGATTCTGAGAAGGAAATTGAGGAAATTCCACTAGAATTAGAAGAAACTGTCACGAGATTAGAAAGTTTGTCACTAACACCTGCATCCATACCACCAGAATGATGGTGAATGTTATGTGTTGCTTCCAAGAAAGTGAGTAATGCTTCTTCTATGAGCGGTTTGAGTTTATCATCTCTCTTAATTGTGCATGATTATTAAACAATGCTCATAAGTTCTAATCATTACATTCTCATCTCACTTTTAATAACATTTCCTCATCCTTTGATATTGTATCCCTATTGAATGTTTTTTTGGTATCTTATCTATGCACATGATCTTGTATAAGTACATGTGCAAGTGTAGCTTAGATGGGATGCCAAATCAAAACATTGAGATGAAATGTGAGCAAATAATTAGTGGATAGCTCTAATGGGAGATTGAAAGGATGAGCACACAATTTATTGAAATAAATGGCAAGTGGGAAAATGATAGATCTACAATGCTTCACCAAAAGAGATGGAGGTGGTTATTTTGCTATCAACACAATGAACAAAAATGTTGGTTGCTTACCAAGGAGTTTGAGTTATGCGTCCTCTATGGGAGGTTTGAGTTGATCTTTCTTATTGTTGATGGTCCATAACTATTTGGCCACATACAAAAGTCTTGGCCATTACGTTCCCATTTCACTTTAGTACAATGTTATTAATCCTTTTGTCTTATATTTGCATTGAATGTTTTATTGGTCAATTTTTTAAGTTCTCATCATGTTGTATATGTTAGATGATCCAAAAATAAAATATTATCATAGGTTATAAAGTTGGAATAAAATTATTATTATTTTAAGATATTAAATTAATAATTATTATTCTAGAATATTTAATTATTTTATGGAGACATTTAGAATTAGCATATTGTTGTAACAAGATATGACTCTCCAAATGTGTCGTATCTTAAGCTTTTTGTTAGCTAGTTATTTGGAATAGCATTTAATGTAAGTGGACACTTGTTATTTAACAAGTGATCCATAATTAGTGGTAGTTAGGACATTGAGCATATAAATAGCTCATTGCAAGAGTGTTTTTGTTGTTCGGGTGTAAACTCTTGCATAATTCCAAATGTAATTGTTTTTCTGATTAATAAGATTACGTGTCTGAGGACACTTCAGCTATTATTGTCGTATCAGAGCTATGGTAATGCTACAGTGAATATGAGGAGGAGATTCCAGTTATACAAGTTCTTGGAAAACTCCATTGAATTGATCAGCAAATGATTGGTATGGAATTTGTCAATTTCATTATTGATTTTAGATTTGTAAATTCTACAATCAATTTTATTAATTTTTTTTTGCAAAACTGTGTGACTGTTAAATCCTTAAAATAAGGATTTCTGGTTCGTATTGATTCCCAAGTCTCTACGTTTCACGGGAGCTATACACAGTTTGTGTTGGCCTTACTGAGTATCCGACATTAGGCCCATGGATTTCATCTCATCCATGAAATAAAGAGCATCTTGGAGTCTAGCTCCTTTCCTATTTAGCCATTATTGTGATGGTAGATATGATGGAATTGTTGCAATCAGGCAATGTTGTTTTATGCTAGTCTGTTGTTTTATGTTTTATGTTATTTTATGGAGGATTTTGCGAGTGCTGCAACAATGGGATCCCACCTGCCGCGGTTAGAGTCTGCTCACGGGAATGCTACATCAACTAGACGTGATCGATCTTAAAGGAATTGGGTTTCAGTCGTAATCGAGCTTTGAAATCTGCAGAAAGGAGGAAAGTTTTCAGTGGATAAGTAACGAACTTGACCAATGCTCAAACGCCCACGGAGAGCCTGCATGTTTACTTGCTGATTTTGGAATCGTTTGCTGCTGGAGATAATGCCCCAGGAATGCACTTTATCCGTTGCTACTTGTTTGCGCTGATTCTATTTTACTGCACCTTTACATCTTCGGCTGGAGACTCTCCTCATCCAATTACAAATCAAGAAATCCGGGAGAAAAAGAGCACTTGCTACGAAGATATTGAGAATGGTATGTGGGGATGGAAATGCACGTATTCATCTATAGCCAAAGAGAATTGTGCCCTTAGATGTCTCAATGTCGTTTGCTATGAGCACATTTATGAAGATAATTTGCTATTTCAAATTCTTTTAAATTGGACTTTAAAAGAATGCCATTATTTGAAATAGGAGTTTAAAAGAAATCAAAAGGCGAACATTTAAAAGGGTTAGTAAAGTAAATTTTTGTAATGGAGTGATATGGTATATATATATATATTTTTATGTAATGTTATTGGAGTAATAAGGATTTTGTAATATTTGTGGAGTAATAAGGTTATTTGTAATTTTTTGGAGTAATAAGGTGATTTTTTGTAATTTGTTTTTGGAGAGATAAGTGTGACCCAAAGTAATTTTAATTTGAGGGGGGGTAACATTTTTTTTACCAGATTTTGCAAGAGCATCAGTGTAAAAGTCAAATTTTGAAAGTTACCTTGTAAATATTTGAGAAATTGACTAGAGCCAAGTGCAAAGCTCAGTCATTTTTCTCCTGTTTCAATGACTATACGAGGGTCAAGGCCAAGCCCCGATAGATAGTTTTTTGCGTGGCATGTGTCATTTTTGCGTGGCGTGTTTCATGTGCCAAGTTGCTCGATTTTTTGTGCTTGATTCTTTTGGTGCACTGCTTCAACACTACAATGTCAAAGTTAATTAATCTGTTCTCTGAATCTGATAAACTAGAAGGAGTGAAATCTTATAAGACATGGAGACGTCTAATTGAAATCACTCTTATTTTTAATGAATTATGGCATGACATTTGTGATGGAAACATTAAACCAAATAAACCAACAGATCCAGCTTCACTTGAAAAATGGGAAATAAAAGATGCCAAGGCATTAGCTCTTATAAAAGATTCAGTTAGTAATGAAATGTATACACACATTGAGAATTATTTAGATGCATGGGCTGCTTTACATACATTCAAAGATCTCTTTGATACACAACCTGAATCAAAGAAGGTTGATCTTCAATTAAAATTGCCTCAACAAAAATTAAATGAAGGTGGTGATGTACTTGAGTACATTTCACGGCTTAAAAACATTAAGCAAGAAATCATCAATGCTGGCTTTCAAGCTGTTGATGAAATCTTCTTAACTACAATTTTAATTGCTGGATTTCCATTATCATTTACTCATTTTTTGGAAACTTTGCAAGTCACTGGCAAGTTAGAGAAGATCAAATTTGATGAAATGAGTGACATGTTAGCACAACATGATAAAAATTTTGGGAAGAAGAAGCAGATTGGGGAAGATGTCTTCTTCATCGAAGCCAGTTCAAGCAACTCCTCCACTGACAGTTCCAAAAATAGAGGAAGAAGTAATTTCAATCAAAATCAAGCAGCCCAAGGTCATGGTCGCAGTCAACACAGAGGAAAAAATTCCAACAGAGGCTCCAATTCAGGCAGAGGCAACAATCAAAATAGAGGATATCATCAAGGCACATGACAAAGTCTAGGGAGAGGAAAAACTCAAAACAGAGGCCAAAGCAGAGGCCGAGGACAGTCTCAAGGCATAAGACAGTCTCAGAGAAGAGGCACCGATATGAGTTAAATTGTTTGCAGGCGATGTAACAGAGTTGGTCATTATGTAGCAGATTGTAGAAATTCTATTGAGAAAATTTCTAAGTTTCATCCAAACTCAATACAGTTTGCAAATGATGAAGATGATCATGATAGTTCCGAATATGTCTTCACCAACACAAAAGCAACAACTTTACAGGTTTCAAGCTTTCTCTAAAGTGATTATGAAGATGCATGGATTCTTGATATAGGCACAACTCAACACATGAAATTTCGACGTGACTTCTTTTGGAGTTTCAAAGAATGTCACCTGAATTCAATCTATCTTGCTGACAAAACCAAACATACTCCTTCAGGAAAAGGTGTAGTTAAAGTTTTTTTACCAGGCATCGGAGAAAGAATGATTTCAAATGTCTGGTATGTCCCAACATTCCAGCAAAATTTGTTGTCCTTAGTCATGATTCGACAAGCAGGACATACAGTAATTATGGAAGATGGCTTAGTTAAAATCAACTCAGTCAAACATAACATGCAAACAGTACTCATAGGTTATGAAGAGGGAAAACTGTTAAGGATGAAAGGGACAATTATTCCATGACATTCTGACTTTGCAGGTGCAGCAAGTATAGATATTTCACCAATCAGATTATGGCATGTTAGATATGGTCATCTCAACTTTGACAGTCTCTCTCAGTTACAAAAACAGGGCATGGTTAAAGGACTTCCAACCTTCAAAAGGGAAAATGCAAAGTGTGAATCTTGCATTTTTGGAAAAAAACATCGAGAGACTTTTTCTACAAGTTCATGGCGTGCAAACAGGCATTTGCAGTTGGTTCACAGTGATATTTGTGGACCCTTCCCAACTTCACTTGGAAGTTGCAGATATTTCTTACTTTTTATTGACGATTTTAGCAGGATGACTTGGGTATATTTCTTGAAGAAAAAGTCAGAAGCATTTGAAAAGTTCAAAAATTTTCGTCAGCTTATTGAAAATGAAGTAAAGGAGAAGATTGGAACTCTTCGAACTGACAACGACGGAGAATTCACTTCAAATGAATTCAAATAGTATTGCATGGATAATGGCATAAAATGACATCTTACCAATGTCTACACTCCGCAGCAAAATGGGGTAGTAGAAAGAATGAATCGTACCTTGTTAGGAATGGCGCGATCTATGTTAACTTTCAAAAATTTAAGTCCTTCATATTAGGCTGAAGCCGTTCATACCATTGTCTACTTGAGAAATAGATCTCCCACAGCCTCTTTAGACGGAATCACACCTTATGAAGCATGGTTTGGATTCAAACCTCAAGTTAAGCATCTCAGAGTTTTCGGATCAGTCTATTATGCCTTAGTTCCAAAGGAAAAACGAACTAAGCTTGATACACGAAGCTTGAAGTGCACAATGATCAGGTATTCTGATGAAAAGAAAGGGTACCGAATTTTGTCGAATGGGAAATTTATTGTAAGCAGAGATGTGATTTTTGATGAAATTGAGAGTAAGAGTGCTGAAGAAGTTGAAAGTCTTCTTCAAAAGTTAGAAAAAAAAAATGATAAAAGAAATGGAAATTTTCAAAGTCAGCTAAATTCACCAAGTTGGTATGAACTTGAATTTCCTTCATCTGACGATGATTCATCCAGTCCGTCTTCTTCATCAGCGCCATCCAGGTCTTCTAGCAGTTCATCCAAAGCTCCTAGCAGCAGCAGTTCTTCTGACAATGACTCTCCGCCCCCAGAACCTACGATTGATCAATAAACATCAGTTTACATCAACTCTCTTTTTAATGATGGTGATTTTTCACAAGCTCAAACTAGTGAACATCAATTGCCGAAATGGGAAGTTCAACTTGTGATGTGGACACTGCAATTCTAGGAAACTGCAGCTGACCCCATGTTCATTAAGTAACCTGAGGTTGATGCCCTGTCATCAATACTGCCTGTTGGTGTCTCGTGTTTTGATAGTTTGGAAAATCAAAAGACAAGGCAACATTAGAACCAATCTTTAGAGTTACAGGATCTAGTCCTCCTGTTCTCAGAGAGGGATCTCTCAAATTTTTGTTTGCAAAAGTTTATCTTGTGTGCTTAGAGTATTGGTTTTAGACTAGTTATTAAGTGTAGGTATTTGTTTGTTTGGTTGGATTGAATTGATACAGCAGAACATAAAAGGTCTAGGAAAGATATATAGAACAATAAAATATCTGTTTCATTGGGCAATGGAGTCAAAAAGAGGTCATAACATACTTATCAAAGGATATGGGATATCAAAAGGCAAATCTAACTTGGCCACAGGATCCTTTTGTGTTTGGAGTGGAATGAAAATTAATGATTTGGAAAGAGAGTTTTAATTCTCAACGAAGGGAATTTGAAAGCATAATTTGAAACAATAAAGAGTTCTTTGGTAGACAGGGCTAACCATAAATTCTACAAATCACACCTTTAAGCAAACAATGATTTCAAAACAACTTTCAAAGTAAAATCTAAGATTCGGGGAACACCCTATTTTCTCAAAGATTTTATTCTAAAGGACTTTAAAAAACATATAAGATTTACTGATAATCACAGTCATAGAAGAGGGAACACCTAAAATCATCTATGATCATAATTATAACGACCTTTAAGCCAACTGTTTAAGTGAGGACAAAGGGTAAGATCAGAACATACCTCTCTGATTCACTATAAGCAAATAACTTCAAAGGGAGATTTCAATAACAGTTTTTAAGTGGCAACAAACAAGCAGGGAAAACCATAAATCATGCTGAAACCAACTGTTCAAACTATTAAAGGAAATAAACAAGCATGAAGACTAAAGAGAAAGATTAAAGCCTCTAAAATACTTCAGCAGAAGAAAACATAAAACAGTGAAGGATGAACAGGTCTAAGGTGCTTCCAGGAGTCATTTCTTAGCCTAACATTTTCTATCCTAATGTAGTGAGAAATTATGGAACATAATGAAAACAAGGAAAAACATTAAACAGTTCAGAATACTTCACCAACAGCCAAGCTCATGGATCCAATGATAGAGCCTTCTCAGGAACAAACATGCAACAACATCATCAAGATCTCCGAGACTTCAATTTGTTCTTCAACTTCAAAGGACTATGTATTGATTTCAGAGAGTTTCAATATTACAGCTTGTGATCAACAACAACCAACAACCAACCAACAACTTCTCATCTTCTACTGAAGTATTTATAGAAGAATGAGGAGGTGAGACCTAACAAAAGATCTCTTAGGTCAATTAATACAGATTCAAGACTTCTCGGCCTTTTGAGGGGCTCGATGGAGAAGTTTACAGGTGGACTACTGTATTAACGGTTTTTACAATAAATATCAAAGCTCGGTGGGAGCTTTTATTGACTTTGAGGCTCTGTGTAACGTTTGGAGTAACTCTGCAGATATTTCTGCATTGATTTCCTTGCAGAAGTAACTCCCTGGCTGCGCTAAGGCAAAATCTGATCTTCTTCAATAACTTCGGCCTCTGTTTGAATGGTTTGAGGTAACAGGTGGCTCTGTGGTAGCTGGGAGAAATTGGTTAACCTCATATGTGGCAGTGGAGGTTTCCTGTCTGATAATCCTTTATGCTTTTTTCTTTAACTGTGTTTTAAACTGGGGATTAGGCTTTTGATAACAGTCTTAGCCATAATCCCCGTAAAAACTGTCTTTATTCCTCTGTTCTGATATATTGGGTCTTTGACATTGATACTCTTTAATTGTGCCCGATTCATGGTGTTTCGCTGGAGTGCAGGGTTACGCAGGGACGATATGTCATCAATGCCCCTCGGATCGTTGACGATATGTGAAATTTACACCTTGCAATTGATTTCCTCTGATAAATCGAAAGCAAGAGGGTCGTCACCCTCTCTTTCGAATTTTCTTCGAACATAGCGAAAAGATCATTAAACCCTGCAAAATGCAAACAAAATGTTATAAAATCCTGCGTATTAGGTCAACTGCATCGGAAGGCGTGTGGAGGAAGCACGGCCGTTGGATGGCATCATCCAACGGTCAGGATTGATCGGAGAGATCGTGGAACGGGCAGAAGAAGGTTGAATCTGAACCGTCGATTGCGCAGAGATCGACGGTCGGGAACGAAAGTTGAAAGTCAAACAGAGAGAAAATGAGCAATAAAATGTGGACCGTCGATCTGCAGATCAGATCGACGGCGGAGATTGCTTGGACGACACGCCGTAGCCTAGTTATCGCGTGGGCACCTTCGGCGAGCGATAGCCATTGGATGGCCCGCCCTAGATCGGACGGTAGACAACGATATCGCTAGGCATCCCAGTCCGATCGTTAATGCGCGATGGATGACGGATGGAGGCGGTTTTGCAAATAGTACACAGGACGCGTGGCGGCCGCGGTATGGAATCGGAGGCGATCAGGGGAAAACAACTTTTCGCCCAAGGGATGAAAACAAAAGTATAGGATCTGGACAGAGGCAGGAGGCCTTTAAGAGTCTTCAAGAGACAACAATTTTTAGTAATGAAATTTGTTCCTTGAAGGCTCAAACAGTCTTAGCCACCTTTTGGTATAATCAAATATTATAGGTGGCTAATAGTGGATCCACTTGGGGATGGTGCCTTCTTGAAGGCATCAAGAACTTCAGACTTGCATTCTCTAGTAAGCTGACCTCTGCCTGATCCTTTGATGTCCTCTGGGAGGCTGATCAATTTCCTAATCCATTGGTTCCTTTCTTTCTATGGATGATCTTCTCTGAAAATGTGTTAGCAGTCATAAAAGCAATGGATCCTCATCAATACAACTTTCTACCTACCTGATGCAGGAGCATTAGGCAAAGAGAAATACTTTGTATTTATTAAAACTTAGGGGTGTTTAAGTTTTTAAAAGAGCTAGATTTTTATGAATGATTTGAGTGGGTTTTATGTATTTTTAATTAAATATTGTAAATAATTATCAAATATGAGAGAATTTGGTCAGTTGAGGATGTAAAGGGATGAGAGATTTTAACTTAGAAATTAGTTTCATTAATTTTGGGTGAGAGAGGATCCTTAGGGATTCAAGAGTGATTTTAGGATTTTTTGAGATATTTGAGGGTTTGTTGAGTGATTAAGGGGATATGAACCAAAATTGGTTCAATTAAATTTGTGTAAATTGATATGCCTCAAAGGCAAAAGAGAGCAGGTGAGATTAGAGTGCAGAATAGAGAAAGAGGTTGTAAGCCTCCCGGATTTTGTAAAAAGGGCCATTGATTTGGAAATCTGGCCATGAATCAAGAGGATTTTTGTATTTGATTTCATGTTTGTTTATGAAGGACTTTATTCTGAATTTTGATCATGGTGAATTTGTGTAAAATTAATGAGACTCTACATGTGTAGCAAGAATTGAATTACTGTTAGTTTGTGTCTGAATCGAATGAAATAGAGGGTTACTGTCGTTACTATTGATTTGTGTTTGAATCAGCGCGTTTAAGATCACGACTTAGAAGTCGTGTTTTGGTTCATTTTGTGGATTTAATGCAGGTATTATATGTATTTGAAACCAAACGTTGTGACGTTAAATGAAATCGAATACTAAGGTTGAATTCCAGATTTTATAGAGTATATACGGCGTTGAAGAACTGTAGCCTCAACGTGAGAAAGCGTTAATGGAACACTGTTAATGGCTCAACAATGTACAGGAGAATCGATTAATCAATCGACACACAAATTGAATTTTGAAATAGAATCGAAGTTAATTGTGTTGACATGCTGTAGGTGAAGCGAGCCATTGTACTAAGTAGACACTCAGCAACGAACAAAGTAGTTGGGCTGTTAAAGGTTGTCAGACGTAGGTTCTGAGCAAATCGTGTGATGAAGTCTCTTACATAAAGGGCGCAAAATTTGTTTTAGACTCTGTCTATTTTGGATCGATGGAACAGTAATCGATCAATGCCGAAGGTGCAGAGTGAAGTTTCAAAAGTCGACTTATGAAATGCCAGAGGTACGTAGTGAAGGTTTGAGGCGGAGAGCAGTTGATTGAACATAATTTGAGAGGAGCCGTGATGAATTTAAAAGTCTGCAGAATCCGGCAAACACATAAAATGGAATCAGCGTGGAAAATTCCATTTACCTCGAGCAGTATTGACAGAGATCGAACGCTGAAGGAACCATGAGAATCGACCTATCTTTTAAAAGCGAGTTACCAGAAAACGCTGTGGCAAATTGTATTGAAGAAATTGCACCTGTATGAATTGCATAAAGTGGTCTGGAAAGGTCGTTGAAATCGATTAGATGGGAGATCGATGTATGGAAGCGTTGGTCAAGTTTGAATAAGGAGAAGGCGCAATTGAATTTGCGTAGGCTTCATGGGGTAAGCCACATTTTTGTTTACTAAATATGTATTAAAACATGGCCAGGTCTATCATGATGTTGAACGGAATGGTAATCCAAGGATCGAATTAAATGATGGTGTGTGCGTAAAGGTTTTATATAAACTTCATTTGATCTTGGAATGCATGGAGTCGATATGCAGTGGTGGTAATTTTCCGGTTTGAACTTTTAAGCATGGTTTTATATTGGCATTTGATTGAGACGTGATTGTATAAATGTGGGGATTTAATTAATTGAATCCAAACTTTTGAATTGAGACGAATTAAGCCTTGAATCCAAAATTTTGAAATGTGAGTTATTGGGTTTTATAGAAATCCTTGGTTATGGGTTGAGTGGTGTGAAATCATACATTTTGATGAGCTTCTGCATGAAGGTTTAAAGTGGGACTGTATTGAAGTTTGGGTTTGTGTGAATGACAGAACCGATTTGAAGTATGGTTTTCATGAACCATAAAATTTGTGAACATAGGTTTGCAGAGCTTCCGTGAATGATAGTGTGCTAATTTGCCAGATATTGAAGTTTTATTTGGGCAATTATTTTGGATGCATTTCTATATGCATACTTGTTGGAGAGATTATGGGTTTGCAGGGTTTTCCTGCATCACTACCCAATCCTACTGATCGAACATTTTTTCTTCATTAGAGTGCACTTGGATTGGCCAACTCTTTTACAACATTTTATTCTTTTGAAAGCAGTAAATTTAATCTAATTCTACTCCTTATTTCTCCCTGAACTCAAATTTAACAATTGAGTTCAGATGCTTCTCTACCTAATCTACTATCTGTTGGGATTAAACTGTCCAGCAGATTTTCATTCTATAAATTCTACAACAGAAATTTAAAAGCACTCAAGTCAGGATTGAACAGTTTAACTTGATGTTGGTCTATGGCATAAAGACAAGTTGCACATAGACATTTATTTTTGCAGAAAAATTAAATCAAAATGGAAGGCTTAAGATCTGAAATTTAAAAACATTTCCTTCCTCTTTTCTACAGCTCTGATTTTGACTCTTATTGAGCTGTCTTTCCTTTTTCTCTGGTTCAGATTTTGAGCTGATTAGAACCATATTTTTACATCTTTTTGACTCAGAAAATAAAACATATTTGAGTCATCTTTCTTTGGAAATTGAGGTTCAGGTTTTGAACATGTTTGAACCTTTCATTTCTATCCTAATTTGTCTACTGATAAGCCAATATTAAACAGTTTGGCCAATCGAATTCACTATCCTATCAGCAAAAAATTTAAAGCTATTTAGTCAAGATTAGGCTGTTTGACTAACTAGAAGTGTGTTCTTGTAGGAGTGGCATTTAAGCTTGCACACTTTCAGATCTGTTTTTTTTTTTTTTTTTTTGGTATGGGGCTATACCTTTCTTGTTTTCAAAATCTGCCCTCTTTTTTCTTTTTCTTTGTTTTTGTATTTTTGTTTTTTCTAACTTTGGATGCAATGGTTTGAATATGATATTTATAATGAAAAAATAAAATGCTTTGAAACTTAAGATTCTTGGCAGAAGTAATGCTTGAGCATCCTGCCATTGACAGGACCTCCATATAGGTCTTCTCCATTCAGTTCTTTCAAGAAAAATGCATTGTGACCCCTCTTAGCATGAATAATATAGGGCCCTTTCCACAAGTTCTCAAATTTGCCATGTTTTCCCTTCTCTTCTTTTCTTGAATCCCACTTAAGAACAACATTTCCAACTTGGAAATTTTTCTCCTTGGTCCTCTTATCAAATAGCTTCTTCATATTTTCTTGGACTAACTGTGTTCTTTCATAGACTTCCTCTCTGGTCTGCTGTAAATGGATTGTTTGGTTGATTCTTCTTTTCATATCATTCTCTTCAATCTGCACTTCTTGAAGGAGCTTCATGAATGGCACTCCCAATGAGGTGGGAAAGACTGCATCCATGCCATAGACTAGCTGATAGGGGGACATGTTTATTGATTTCTTTATAGTTAGCCTATTAGCTCATAAGGCATGAACCAGCTTACTGTGCCATGATTTCTAATTTTATTCCAACAACTTTTTAATGATATTGATGAGGCTCTTGTTGGAAGATTCAGCTAATCCATTTCCTTGGGGATAGTAAGCAGTGGAATGGCCCAAGGTTATGTGGTATTTATAGCAGAAATCCACCATCTTCTTAGATTTAAAAGCAGCAGCATTGTCTGTTATGATTTTCCTGGGACAACCAAATCTGGATAGGATATTTGTTTCAAGGAACTTGATAATGAAAGAGTCATTAGCATTTCTGGAAGGTATAGCTTCTATCCATTTGGTAAAGAAGTCAGTGGCTATGAGGATCCATTTATGTTGAGCTGAGGAGGATGGGTGAATTTCCCCAATGAAGTCTAAACCCCATTGTTGAAAAGGTGCCTCAACTCTGATAGGATGTAAGGGTAAGGGAAGAAGTTTCCTTTTGCCATCAAATATTTGACACTTATTGCAAGACATGACCAAATTTTGAGTGTCTGGGAAAAGGGTAGGCCAGTAATAACCAGATCTAAGAATTTTGTTCGCGGTGGCCTTCCAGTAGAGGTGCCCTCCACATTCTCTGTCATGCAATTCATGCATGATATTTCTTGCATCATCTTCAAGTAAAAATTTAAGCAAAATTCCAACAATGTTTTTCCAATATAATACTCCATCTAATATACAAAAACTCAAAGCCTTTTGTTTCAAGAATCTAGCTTTAGTTTTAGATAAAGAAGGAGGGGCATTTAGATATAAAAGCACATAAATAATGTCAGCATGCCAAGGAGAATTTAGAAATGTTTCTTCAATGAAAGGAGAATCAGATTCTTCTATTTCTTCCAACACATCTACCATATTCATGTCCAGTGCTTGAAAATTAGACTTGGCCATAAGTTTTGCTAATCCCTGCCCCTTAACTAGTTTGGTGGGCCTAATTTCTAAGTCATATTCAAGAATAGTTGCAATCCATTTTCCCCTTTTACCATCGGGGTCTTGACTTAGAATATCCTTGACAACAGTATGCAGAACAAAAGCAATTATGTGAGAGTGTAAAATATAGACCCTAAAGTCTTTTAATGCTTTCACTAATGCTAAGGTTTGCTTCTCCATGATGTTATATTTGAGAGGAGCATCTCTCAAGGCACTACTAAAGAAAGATATTGGTTGTTCTTGTCCCAAATCATTCTTTTGAAGTAAAATTGCAACTATTGTATGTTCAGATGCAAAGGAAAAGATATAGAAATCTTTGGTAAAATCTAGACTAATCAGGACTAGTGCTTGAGTAAGAGCTTGTTTGACAAGTTCGAATGATTGTTTAGCTGGTAAAGTCCATTTTACACCTACATATTTCTTAAGCATGTTTGTAATGTTTTTTAATAGCTCAGCAAGGTTAGGAATAAACCTCCTTAGAAAATTAATCTTTCCGATGAAAGATTGCAATTCTTTGAGGCTCCTTGGATGACTGATCTGAAAAATGCCATCTATCCTTGTAGGGTCTATTTTGATTCCCTCTTCTGAAATTATGTGGCCAAGAAGTTTACCTTCTTGGAGACCAAAGAGTGTTTTCTTGGGATTCAATGACAAGCCAAATTTCCTACACTTCTCAAAAACTTTCCTTAGGTGAATCAAATGTTCTTCATCAGTTTTTGAGAAAACAGTTATGTCATCAAGGTAAATGATTATGAAATAGCCAATGTCTTCAGAAAAGGCTATGTCCATGGCCCTTTGGAAGGTGGCCCTTGCATTCATTAATCCGAAAGGCATTTTGACATACATAAAGGTGCCCCAAGGTGTGGTAAAAGTAGTTTTGATTTGATCACTTGGGAGCACTAACACCTGGTTGTAACCTAAGAACCCATCTAAGAGGGAAATCCTTTTTGATCCAACCACCTTCTGAAGTATATGATCCATTTTTGGCAATGGGTAGTTTTCCTTTAGGGATGCTCTGTTTAGGTTTCTGAAATCGATACAGAGTCTGATCTCCCCTGTCTTTTTCCTAACAGAAACTAAGTTTGATACCCATTCTGAAAACCTAACAGGTACTATAATGCCAGCATCATGCATCTTTTCAATTTCAGCTCTAACTAAAGGTAACAAAAGCGGGTTTATCCTCCTCAGTTTTTTTTTGAAGGGCTTTTGATTTTCCTTCAAGGGAATCTTGTGTTGAATAATGCTAGTATCATAAGACTTCAGATCTATGTATGCCCAGGCAAAAACATCTTTAAACTCTTTAAACAGATCAATGTATCGATATTTTATGTGAGTTGGAAGAGTGCTGGACAATTTAATCATCTTGGGTTCCGTTAGGGAGCCTATATTGTGTTCTTCTACGTTTTTTTCTACAGGCTCCATTTTTAGTTCTTTGGCTACATCATTAAATTCGAAAAGGTGTTCCAAAGGCGAGAGCCCTCTTGGAATTGAACCGTCCTTACATTCTAAAACTTCCAGGCCTCTTTGGTCCACGTTGTCAACTGACTCTGCTTCAAACGTATTCTCATAATGACTTTTATCAGCAGAGTGTGTTATTTCAACTTTTTGGATTTCTTCAATATATGGGCAGTTCTGATTATGGTTAGATCCTGATGTGGGTATGGTGAAATCATTTTCTGATTTTAAGAAACCATCTATGTGTTTTTCAGAGTCAAACACCTGCCAGTGATCTTCGTTATCAGGCACAACAGGTATGTGTTTTACTTTTACACTGATTTGTTGATTTATTTCAGGTGTTTGACAATTGCTGGCATTGAAAGCGAGCTCATTTGCTAGATGATTCAATTCTCTTGGAATGAAAATAAGTTCATACTTTTCAAAGGTTTTCAATAGATCAAGGGCAGCGTTTCGATATTCCCTAAGTTTTGGATTTTTAGCTGAGTATTCTCCTTTGATTTGTTTTATGATAAGTTCAGAATCTCCTAAGATTGATATCCTCTGGGCTTCTAACTGTTTAAGCAGTTGTAAGCCTAGGAGAAGTGCTTCATACTCAGCAATATTGTTAGTGCATGGGAAATCTAATTTGTATGAAAAACTCTGTTTTGTATTTTGAATCCACACACCTACTCCTGCACTTGTTTTATTACAAGATCCATCAAAATTTATTTTCCAAAGTATGCCATCCTTATTTTCATGTTCTTGTTACTGTTGATTGTCAATGTTTTGAATTTGATTAGAGGGAAGATTGGATTGTGGTGGTGAACTGATTGGATCTATGTTTTCTTTATCTTGTTGAGTAATGTCATCTTAATTATATAAGATAAAGGAATCTAAACTTGATTGGATAGAATAGATTGGAGAATTGTTTGGTTTGTCCATGTTGCTCACCATGTACTTCATGTGAGATTCCCTGTATAGTCTTCTGTTTTGGTTAAAAATGGGGATGGTGGCATAAGACATGTCCATTTGAAGGCTTCCTTGAAGTTTGGCTCCCCATGATCTTGATACGAGCATGCCATACTTAGGGGGAATGTCAGCTACAACTATATCCATAACCAGACTCTTAGCAGGGATCTGAGCTAAAGTAACGCATAAATCTTTGATTAAACCCAAACATTTGACTCAGCTTGAGTCAAAAGAATACAAATCTTTGTATGGTTTAGTAATTTCTAAGCCTAAGCTCTCCATTACCACCTTGGGCATTAGATTGTGTGAAGCTTACGAATCTAACATAGCATTGTGTAAAATTTTCTCATGTATGTTCAAGCTAACATAGAAGGGAGGGACAACCCCTTCTTGATATTTTCCTTCAACTTCTGGACCAAATAACAGCTCAGGTTTGTCATCTGTCAAGTTTAAAGTGTCTATATCACTTCCTAAGTTCAAAGCTTTCAAAACTTGGTTTTTGTACACCTCTTGGGTTACTAGTTCAACTAGGGGATGGTGACTTTTATTTTTGCAATCTATCCCTCAAGGCTGAAAGGAATAATTGACTTATTTGTATTTACATCTGCTTTTTCAATTGCATTCTTTTCAAAAACTTTGATTTGTTGAACCTTGTTTGGAATGGTAGTTGGGATAATTTATTAGGACCACTAGCTGAAGTGCTGGGGGTACTCTGTTCAACATTTGGCTGGACACCTTTGTCTTTGTTTGAATTTGGTTTTTTAGTTGAAATGTTGATTTTTTCTGCTGTCTTTTTGGGCTGATTTTCTGCGTTTTTATTGACAGCAGTGCTAGTGTTCTTATCTTTTTATTTATCTATGTTTCCCTTGCTCCTAAGATCATATTGTTTATGTATCTCCATGATTGTATTTTCAAAACCTAATCTATAATCATCAAAATCTTCATAGGTGTTTGTATTTTGATCAGAAGAGAAAAAATCTTGTTCTTCTTCAGTGAGGAAAACATCATCCCCACTATCTGATCCAATCAAGTTTACATGGGATTCTTCCAACCTTTCCAACTCCCTATCTTCCTCATATTGAACTACATAGTTTTGTTGGAAGGGAGGTCTAATTTGTTGGTCATTTTCGTTCTGTTTATCTTGATTGTTTTCTCTTCTATAATTCTGATTTCTATTTTGAGGAGCAGCTTGGTTTTGATTTGCTTGTGCTTTCTTAATTATACTCATCTCTTTCATCATTTCTTCCAGCATCCTCTCCATTTTTGAGCTTGAAGTAGAAGGACTGAACTCTTCTCTAAAAGACACTCTCTTTTTAGTTTTCATTCTTGCTCTTTTCTCCATCAAGTTGACTTCCATAGAAAGAGCACCCTGTTGCATATCTTCCAGAGTTGCAAAATTTCTTTCTCTCAGTTGATAGGTCATGTCAGAGTCAAACCCTTCAGGAAATTTATTTAAAGCTGAGCCCTGTTGAGGTTTTAGTTCTGGGGAAAGTGCATTATACACACTATTGAACCTAGTGCAATAAGCTTGAACAATTTCTCCAGCGTTTCTATGGAGGTTTTTGTAGTCAGAAAGGACTTGGAGAGGGTTTTTCTTTACTTCCCATTTGTTTAGGAACGTTTGATGGACACCTTGGAGATCTTTAATACTATGGGGGGCCAGACCTTTGAACCATTTTCTTACTTCTCCCCCTAAACTCTGAGCAAATAACCTAAGCTTGACAGAATCATCATCGATTTCATTTATTTCAAAATAGTCATTCATTTTATCTACATGTTGTGATGCGGTTGTAGCATTGTTAGCATCATACAATGGAATTTTGGACTGATAGTCCCGTGGAAGATTAAATAATGGTACAGGAAGGACTAGGGGAGCATACCATGCTGCCATGATAGGTGCTGGGGGCGGATTTATAACAGGAACAGTGGGCTGAGGTGTAGTGGTTTGAACAGTGGATGAAGGGTGGGTAGAAGTGGATGAACCGGGGATAGATTGCTGAGCTGACCTTGGATGAGAGATACCTAAATTGATAAGGAAATGTAAATCAGGTGGTGTGGTTTCTCTATTACCAGGTTGTTCACTTTGTTTTGGGGATGAAAGTGAGGACTCAGAATCTATCTGAATTATATCATCAAGTGACCTAGTTCTAAAAGGATTTCTTAAGTCGACTTGTGATTGGTGTAGGGCTACGAGATTTTCAGGGATTGAACTAGATCTTAAAGGTGATCTGAAAACAGTTGAAAATTTTATCTTGGAAGAATTCCTAAGTATACTTTCAGGGTTGTCAACTTCTTCCAGTGGGTTTGGGTCAGGGTAGGCTCTAGTATGAATCTTTCCAAGAGCCACTATGCTATGTTTTTCAGACCTGGTTAGAAAGAGATTTTAACCAAATATGACAATCTTTAAGAGGCTAACTTATCTTTTCAGAAGAAGAAATTTTTTTAATCTTAAAACCTTCTAGCTAATTTTGTATGATGCTGTTAAGACTTGGGGTCTTCCCAGTGGAGTCTTAAGGTCTGAATTTAGGATTGTGGAGTTTCCAGGTGGGAATTTTTTAGCGCTTTTGGAGGTAAAAGGTTTTATGGTCCACCACCAAGTTTATTATGAAGCCAAACTGAAATGTTTTGGGTTTTTCTGAGTTATTTTGGTTTTTATAGGTTATGAGAGTGTTCTAAGTCTAATTTAACACTTAGCTAGTGTGTCAAAACGTACAGAGTTTAATCTTATGGTTTGGTAACTGAAATCTTCAAGGTTTGACAAGGCCTTATGAGAATCCTAAGAGTTACTTAGTTTGTCATTGATTCAAAGGTCCTATCATGATTACCATTGCTTGGTATTGCTTGAAGAAAGTTACTTATGTTATGCTGGACAATGAGCGTTTTACTTTGCAGATTTTACTCAATGTCCCACCGTGATCGCCATTATGTTGGTGTCCTGTGTTTTGATAGTTTGGAAAATCAAAAGACAAGGCAACATCAGAACCAATCTTTAGAGTTACAGGATCTAGTCCTCCTATTCTCAGAGAGGGATCTCTCAAATGTTTGTTTGCAAAATTTTATCTTGTGTGCTTAGAGTATTGGTTTTAGACTAGTTATTAAGTGTAGGTATTTGTTTGTTTGGTTGGATTGAATTGATACAACAGAACATAAAAGGTCTAAGAAAGATATATAGGACAGTAAAATATCTGTTTCATTGGGAAATGGAGTGAAAAAGAGGTCATAACATACTTATCAAAGGATATGGGATATCAAAGGGCAAATATAACTTGGCCACAGGATCCTTTTGTTTTTGGAGTGGAATGAACATTAATGATTTGGAAAGAGAGTTTTAATTCTCAACAAAGGGAATTTGAAAGCATAATTTGAAACAATAAAGAGTTCTTTGGTAGATAGGGCTAACCATAAATTCTACAAATCACACCTTTAAGCAAACAATGATTTCAAAAAAACTTTCAAAGTAAAATCTAAGATTCGGGGAACACCCTATTTCCTCAAATATTTTATTCTAAAGGACTTTAGAAACATATAATATTTACTGATAATCACAGTCATAGAAGAGGGAACACCTAAAAACATCTATGATAATAATTATAACGACCTTTAAGCCAACTGTTTAAGTGAGGACAAAGGGTAAGATCAGAACAGACCTCTCTAATTCACTATAAGCAAAGAACTTCAAAGGGAGATTTCAATAACAGTTTTTAAGTGGCAACAGACAAGCATGGAAAACCATAAATCATGCTGAAACCAACTGTTCAAACTATTAAAGGAAATAAACAAGCATGAAGACTAAAGAGAAATATTAAAGCCTCTAAAATACTTCAGCAGAAGAAAACATGAAACAGTGAAGGATGAACAGGTCTAAGGTGCTTCCAGGAGCCATTTCTTAGCCTAATAATTTCTATCCTACTGTAGTAAGAAATTATGGAACATAATGAAAATAGGGGAAAAACATGAAACAGTTCAGAATACTGCACCAACAGCCAAGCTCATGAATCCAATGATAGAGCCTTCTCAGGAACAAACATGCAACAACATCATCAAGATCTCCGAGACTTCAATTTGTTCTTCAACTTCAAAGGACTATGTATTGATTTCAGAGAGTTTCAATATTACAGCTTGTGATCAACAACAACCAACAACCAACCAACAACTTCTCATCTTCTACTGAAGTATTTATAGAAGAATGAGGAGGTGAGACCTAACAAAATATCTCTTAGGTCAATTAATACAGATTCAAGACTTCTTGGCCTTTTGAGGGGCTCGATGGAGAAGTTTACAGGTGGACTACTGTATTAACTGTTTTTACAATAAATATCAAAGCTCGATGGGAGATTTTATTGACTTTGAGGCTCTTTTTAACGTTTGGAGTAACTCTGCAGATATTTCTGCATTGATTTCCTTGCAGAAGTAACTCCCTGGCTGCGCTGGGGAAAAATATGATCTTCTTCAATAACTTCGGCCTCTGTTTGAATGGTTTGAGGCAACAGGTGGCTCTGTGGTAGCTGGGAGAAATTGGTTAACCTCATATGTGGCAGTTGAGGTTTCCTGTCTGATAATCCTTTATGCTTTTTCTTTAACTGTGTTTTAAACTGGGGATTAGGCTTTTGATAACAGTCTTAGCCGTAATCCCCGTAAAAACTGTCTTTATTCCTCTGTTCTGATATATTGGGGTCTTTGAAACTGATACTCTTTAATTGTGCCCGATTCATGGTGTTTCGCTGGAGTGCAGGGTTATGCAGGGACAATATGTCATCAATGCCCCTCGGATCATTGACGAGACATGAAATTTACACCTTGCAATTGATTTCCTTTGATAAATCGAAAGCAAGAGGGTCGTCACCCTCTCTTTCGAATTTTCTTCGAACATAGTGAAAAGATCATTAAACCCTGCAAAATGCAAACAAAATGTTATAAAATCCTGCGTATTAGGTCAACTGCATCGGAAGGCGTGTGGAGGAAGCGGGGCCGTTGGATGGAATCATCCAACGGTCAGGATTGATCGGAGAGATCGTGGAACTGGCAGAAGAAGGTTGAATCTGAACCGTCGATCGCGCATATATCGACGGTCGGGAACGGAAGTTGAAAGTCAAACGGAGAGAAAATGAGCAATAAAATGTGGACCATCGATCTGCAGATCAGATCGAAGGCGAAGATTGCTTGGACGACGCGTCGTAGCCTGGTTATCGCGTGGGCACCTTCAGCGAGCGATAGCCGTTGGATGGCCCGCCCCAGATCAGACGGTAGACAACAATATCGCTAGGCATCCCGGTTCGATCATTAATGCGCGATGGACGGAGGATGGAGGCAGTTTTGCAAATAGTACACGGGACGCGTGGCAGCTACTGTATGGAATCGGAGGCGATCAGGGAAAAACAACTTTTCGCCCAAGGGTGGTGCGATGGATACCGTCAGTTTTGGGCAACCGGCTTTCGAGCGGTGGGGACCACGGAAAGGCGCACTCCACACCGTCGATCTACAGAACAGATCGACGGTGGAGATTGTTCGAATTCCGGACCGGTGGAGAACTTTCAGAAAAAGAAAAAAACCCAAAGTTTTAAATATAACATAAGGTTTTAATGTTTTGGACGGGATATATAACAGGGTACATCGCATATCGCAAGTTCGGACATGGGCTTTTCAATCTACCATTTACATTTTCTACGATTTGCGATCTGCGATCGCTCTTTTCAATCAACCCATTGATATTAATACGTGACTTTGGTTTTTAGACCAAAACATTGGAAAATTTGGTTTTTGAGTTTACAAAGGAAAAAGCGGATCGAGGGTTTTTTCAATATCAAGGCTGATCGCATCGCAAGTTCGGGAATACGGCACAAAGGCTCGCGCTCTTAGGTTTTTGCGATGCGATAAGCGCTGTGAGAGGTTTAGCTCTTGGTTCTAGGGTGTGGGTATGTGGGGGAAATGGTTTAAAAACTTAGCCCAAGGGGGCTAAAGCTTGTAAATAAAATATGAATTTTTATTGATTTTTCAATGTTTTCGAAGGGTTTCGGTATAGTTAAAAATGGGTTTTTAACCATGGAAAAGTGATTTTTATAAATGGTAGAAGAGGATTTATGAAAACAAGGGAGTTTTTATGGAGAAAAAGGGAAGAAAATGAAGGTTAGCTTTGGGAAGAGGGGGAAGGGGAAAAAGGGTCCTTGCAGCAATATTTTGGCTTTGGAAATCAGCAGGATTTCTGAGCTTTTTGGGATGAAAACAAAAGTATAGGATCTGGAAAGAGGCAGGAGGCCTTTAAGAGTCTTCAAAAGCCAACAATTTTTAGCAATGAAATTTGTTCCTTGAAGGCTCAAACAGTCTTAGCCACCTTTTGGTATAATCAAATATTATAGGTGGCTAACACTGCCAGCAAAGTCGGCATCTGAAAATCCACCAAGTACAAAATTTTTAGTCTTTTTGTAAAGAAGACCAAAATATTTTGTTCCTTGGATCAATCCCACCAAATTGTGATGTGGAACCTTCTCATACTTGGACCACAACCTTTGTACCACTGAAATCTCGGGCACCAATGAATAAGGTGATCTCCCTTGCAAAGTATATAATTAGGGAACTTAGGTTTAAATCGTCTATACCTAGGTCTCTTATTAAAAATATGACTTGTAGTGGTTGGTTATTGGCCTCCAACATGACTCACAGAGGTTGGTGACTCTTTTACAATAGAGACATGACTCATTCTCAGAGGTCACATGGGCTAGTTTTGTGGGTAGTGTTTGGCTATTTTTTCCATTTTTTGGCCTATTTTTAGACCTAAATGTGGATTTCCTTCACAATATTTGCATACATACTTGTGTTTCCTTCACAAAAAGTGTGTATGCATGCATTTTGTGCTCACAAATGTCTCGTAGACCTCCTCAACTAGAGTTTTTCCACAATGTTTTGATTGTTTTTCACCTTTTCTTCATGTTTCTTTTGTTGTTTTGAATGGTATTATCTAATTCAAGGGAAGTTGATTCTTATTTGTGTTACATTAGGTGTATTCATGCTTATTTGAAAAAGAAAAAAACTCAAAATTGCATCCTACTTGCTTATGTTACTTTTCTTGCAATCTAAGTAATAACATTGAATTCTTCCCATTGGCCTTTGGTTCTTCTTTGGTTGAGTTCCCAACCGATGAAAACATTTATTTTTCCACTATTAAAGCTTCATTGAAGTTGTCAGCCAACATATTCTTTCCTAATCTCTTCACAAACATGGCTATATAATAATTAAGAGATGAGGTTTGATATTCAATTTTCATAGGTAGAAGGTTCAAAATTAGTAATACCTCGCATTCTACCTCGCAAGCTACTAGAACTTATCAATAAAATCCTTGAAGCATTGAGGGACGTTCCTCTTCTAGGCCTCAACAACAATGTTGTACCAAGGATAATGTTCCAATGGATCACATAACATATGGTTGCATGGTAGCTGCTACCATAGGCCAAGGCATCGTATACCATCCTCAAACGGCAATGCACCAATAGGCGATCAGGCACACTCTGTCAGCAATGTACCATTCACTATCTAGGCTCCCTAAGCTAAGTAAGCACTTGTTGCTTGATGTCGACGATTAAGACAAACCAACGCTAGTGGTATGGAAAATAATTGTTGGAAATACTAGGGGGGTGAATCAATATTTCACTTTTTCTTACAATTCAGTATCAAAACCATTAACCAGTAACATCACATTAAAGGAACAAAAAATGTATACAAAAAATATATTTATATTACAAGGGAAGCTACAACTTCTGGTTTACCATCTATAATTAGAAGGGCTACAATCCAAGATTTACCAGCTCCCATTGGAAGGAGACGACAACCGCCTGAAGGAAGCAACAACTTTCTTCCCTAGCACCACCCTGCCACCCTATAAAAAAAGATGAAACAAAAAAAAATCTTAGGCTTCTGTACCAGGGAAAATGACCCAATTACAAAAATATTTATACTGTCGACTTCTATCAATACATGCTCAGATAATGAACAACAAAATTATGTCTAACTTGTCCAAGTGTCATTGACTGGTCATTGATATCTCTGTTACACTTCAAATGTTCTTCTTGAATATAACGATATCTATTGTTGATACTTTACTTCTAATATTCAATATAGTCCAAATAAAATATCATACCTTGCAATTTGAAATTAGCCTTAATGCTTGAATCACTTCCAAAAAAGCTAAATAACTTGACTTTGCCTTCATAGATTTGGATTTGCCTTTTCTTTAGTCTAGTATCTTTGCCATGGTTTTGTCCAAGCATATGATCTGCCTCAAAGGAACCTCTACCTTGAATTTTTCTCTCCTTAGGCTTGGGTTTTCTTCAAAAGGGGCCTTAATACAGGGCTCAAACAGGCTTGGACAAGTCTCAAGAAAGGCCCTTGAAAGGGGTCAATTTTTGTCTCAAAAGGAGGCTTTAGAATAGGTCAAACATGTTGTTGATTTTCCCTAATACATAATCGAAATTTTACCTCAAAATAAGGGATGATATGGCTCCAGAAATGTCCTAAGAATAGTCTCTTAAGAAATTGGTTTGATGCCTTAAACTGTCCTCCAATAAGCTTCAAAAATACCCTTATTGTTACAGGTCATTTTGTCGCATTCACTAAAAAGGCCTGAAAACCAGATCAATCAATATCCTTGAACATTTTGTCATAATCCCTTTGCAAAGCCCTAGGCATCATCTCTCCAAAACGTCTGAGTTTCTGGGTCTATCAACTCAAAAATATTGTTTGTAGCCCCAACGCACCCTACATGCCTATCCACTTGCAATGGTTACAAGTTGCATAATTGAACACCTGCACTGACCAATGCATGTTTCTCTATTTTGTGGGTGCGATGGTTCTTGAATTTCAGGAAAATTAAAAAAATATTTTCAAATATTCTCCTTCCAGAAGCTTCTAAGGTGGTTTTAACCATTTACCATGGATAGAGATATCAAATTCCTTTTCAAGAGGTCTTATATTTTATCCTTTGAGCTTATCCTCCTTCATATGTGGATCTCAAGCCTATATTGGTAAATCCTAAACTACCACTTTTACCCTATAAATCTATTGCCTCCCATAGTGTCCAAGTTGGCTTTTAGAGATTACTAGGCACTTCCCTCATGTTGCTGCTTTGAGCTTAAGGAATCACCATTCATTTATGCATTAAAGTTGAGTGTGAAGGCTTGATTTGTGGCAAGGAAGGAAAAATAAATTGGGGAGACGTTTACAAATTCAACTTGTATATATGGTTGTAACTATCTCCTTTAATTATTAATACAAAAATAACTATGTTTTCCTATACTTGTGTCATGTTGATGCTTATGTATTTCAATGCCATTTTGAATCATTGATTAGAGACATTGGATTATGCTATGGGGATATTGTAGTTATCTTGTTTGTTTTAGTCATTGTTGTAGGTTCCATTTATAGCACATGGAGCTAGAGTTGGAGTGAAGAGAAGAGGAGGAATTACTACAAATTCCAGGTAGGTCTCTTTTTTGTTTTCTAATCTCTTTAAGAAAAACATATATATTTTTTCCCATTGTTGTTCTATATCAGACCATTAGATCTAAGGAGTTTATTTTTGTCCGCAGAAGTGAATTTTCCATACAAAAAATTGGTGAATCCACTGGGGAACAAACCAAGAATCTTTGGCGAAGCAGAGTTCATTTTCTTATGTCAAGATCGTTAAAAAATGAAACAAGGTCCCATGAGAAGAGTTCATTTTCTTGTGTAAAGATTGTTAAATAAATGAAACAAGGTTCCTGGAGCAGAGTTCATTTTCTTATGTCCAACTTGTTAAAAAATGAAAGGAGGTCCCATGAGCACAGTCCATTTTCTTATGTCAAGCTCATTAAAAAATGAAACAAGTTTCCCATGAGCATAATTATTTTCCTATGTCAAGATCATTAAAAAAAATGAAACAGATCCCCCTCCAAGTCGAGTCTTTCACTTAATCTCATAAATGAACCTTCATTCCATCTGCATATTACTAAACAATAGTCTACTTAGATGAATGAAATGAAGCTTGGGGGCATATGCCTAGAAGCACATTATTATGTTGGGGGCACAAAAAATTATCTCAAGCATAGTTTTCCTTTGTTTCAAGCTTGTGTAAAAACGAATTCATTTTCAAGCATAGTTTTTCTCATGTTTCGAGCTTGTGTAAAAATGAAACCGATCTCGAGCATAATTTTCCTTTGTTTTAAGCTTGTGTAAAATTGAAACACTCACATTTTATCCCACGTGATTTCCATTTTTATCAGCCTATTTTTTCCATATAAGCCTTGGTTTTCTCATTCCATTGTCACCATTTGCTTGGCCAATCATACGCTTTCACTTAGTGTGTTTACCCTTACCAGGGGAACCACTAGGATGAGTGGTATTATTAGCCTTCCTCTTGACCTCTACGTGTTTTGAGAAGTTCCATCATGACTGGAACCAGTTGCTACCCTTTATACCACTCGTTCCTCTAGGAGGAGTCATCTTTGAGATATTTTCAAACTCCAAAAACATGAAAATATTTTCGAGCACTTGTCTTTTCAAACTCATTAAAGTAAATGAAAATACATATACTCAATATAAGTTTAACCCTTTTCTAGACTGGGGTAGAATATTTACGAAAAAAGAATACTTTAGTCAAACATGGCTAAAAGGTTCTCTTGAGTATCATTTTCTGCCTTTTCGATCTCAAGAGACCAAATTCACGAAAAGGAACCTTTGGAGTTTTTTTTTTTTGCCTCTTTTTCAAACTCTCTAAACATGAAAAAGAAGTTGAGTTACACCTCCGTTGGACTCATAAACTCATCAAATAACGTTGGGCTTATCGAACATGACGAGACCAAACCACTCCTTCTTAGGGTTCGTTAAAAATACTCAAAAGGATTCATCCGAAGGATGAACTTATAGATAAATTATATGTTATCCTCCTCAAGCTTGTAAAAAATAAAGAGGTATTGACTAGAAATGGTTGGGGAAACTAGGAAAAGAGGGTACTTAACCTATTGATGGTAGTGAGTCGCTCTTGAACATGACACTCTTTCACTTCATCTTTGTGATTGTTGGGTTGCGAAATATACTTTCCTCTTTGGTTAATCACACCATATCAAATTTAGCCTCCACAATCGGTTTTAGGTCAATGCTACCAGCTCCATAAAGTGTCACCAATATGTTAAAGGGAAGTCCTTCAATTGAAATTTCCTACAATACTTCTAAGCCTTCATTCATGTCTGTCGTTCCTGAACCAGCTCTGCATCGACATCATTTTTCCTCAAATCTTGATACTCGTTTCGTGTTGTTGATGAGGGATACATCAAGGCCCTCCTACGACAAGTCACTTCCTATCAACTTCAACTCCTTATCCAGGAAATTTACTTAGGAACTCCCTTTCGTACCTTGGAGCTTGCATACATCAATGACAAGTTTCCTCACTCTCGAAAACAAGTCTTCATTATTGGACTTCTACTAGAAGATTCTGTGTGGTGTTCGACTTCAACTCATTCATTCACACTATATATATTATATTATAGTACCTTGAGAGCCATTATAATTATTGATGGTTTCTCTCGCTTCTATCAATGACTTACAATGATTGGCCGGTAATCAGATGATGTCTACCATGTTCGAATCCAACTCATTTATTCACATAGTTATATTTGTACTATCGAGTGACAAGGTAGAAGACCTTAGATCTAGTTCCATCCATCCGGGCTGAGATTTCAGGATTTGTACAAGATTACAAATTATGATGGCCATGATCATTCAGATAATCATCCAAGCATGGGTCCACACATTGTCATCAGTGAACGTGATTCCTTGATCATTGTACATGTAATATTGGCTTATATGTTGAGCATGGGTATGCATCCCTCAACAATGATATCATGACGATAATATGTATTGTAACAGATGATGATCTCGACCAATTGGTTCTTGATCTATACTTGTCACAAGGTAAAGCACTTCAGTCCTCAACCATTGATTCTAACTTTTTACTTGAGGGGGGAATTTGTTATAGGTCACTTTGTTGCATTCACTCAAAAGGCATGAAAATTAGATCAATCAATATCCTTGGACATTTTGCCATAATCCCTTTGAAAATACTTAAGAATCATCTCTCTAAAAAGTCCGAGTTTTTGGGTCAATCAACTCAAAAACATTGTTTTTAGCCACAATGCACCTTGTATGCCTGTCCACCTGCAATGGTTATGGGATGCATAACTGAGCACCTAGACTGACCAATGCAGGTCGCTCTACTTTGCAGGTGTGATGGTTCTATAATTTCGGGAAAATAAATGAAAATTCGAATCTTCTCCTTCCAGAATCTTCTAAGGTGCTTTTAATCATTTACCATGGATAGAGATATTGAATTTCTTCTTTAGAGGTCTTATATATTGTTGGAAACCTAATCCTCCTAGGGTTAGTGTGTAAGTTGAAAGATATTAGGGAGTCCATGTTATGAAACTGACTCAAAAATAGAAGAAAAGAGAGATCAATGCCTTAGAAATAAGCCACTTCAAGGGGGCAACCTTTTTTACATTACATAAATGAAAAATTCTTGGATGATACAAATGACAAAACCTCCTTCTATATATAGGAGTCCATGGGGTTGTTAGGGTCCTATAAATATAGGATTCAAAATTTGGAATTGACTTTTGATAGTCTTGTAAATATGTACATACCTTGCTTTTTGCAAGTTTTTTTCGCATATTTTGTCAAAAAATAAAATTAAAAAAAAAACATCAAATAGAGGGTAAAAGTCCTAAAAGAAAAATCAAAGGACTTAGAACAAATAATATACCCCAAAGAAAAATAAATAAAACATGAAAGTGTGCAAATTAAAATGCCACTACTTTTTCCTTTGTTACTAATGATTATGGCAGAGTATCAATAAATGCCATAATCCATGATGAGTTGAACTGCTTAATCTTGACTTGTCATGTTTCAATTTTATTGTTGTAGAATAGTGAATAAAAATTAGTGAGACAGTTTAATCCTGACTAATTAATAGATAGGTAGAGAATAAAGAGGTGCTCATCAGTTTAATCTGAGCCCTCGGATGATATAAGGTAGATTTAGATAGTTTTTATTGCTTTCAAAAGAATAAAATGTTCAAGGTTTCTAGCTCAAATGCACCTGCAAAATGGAAGAAAAAATGTTAGATTAAAAGTTGAATAGGTATAAAGAAGTGGGAGAATCATGTAAATACTTTTCACCAGGAAAAATCACTATTTTCCCCTCCCCTATAGTTATTCTGCATTCTAGACTTTCAGTCAAAGAGGCTTAGAGCATTTCTCTGACTTTTGTTGGGACCGGACCCAAGGCTCAATGACTGTTTAGTTAAAAAATGTTTGAATTCCTATAATAATCCATATTTACCATCATTTACCCTTCATGTATCCATTATACTTAAATTTCATAAGTAAAGACCTTTTTACTTAATATCACTTTTGCTTGTTATATTATCACTTTTCTTAAGTTATGTAATTACATTTTATTGTTTTCATTGTCCATTTTTTCATATTAACTTCTAATTTATTTATTAAATGTCTATAAAGAGTCCTTGTCCTATTATTATAACCCCTTTTATCTAATTATCCCCCAAAAACCCACTATTATAAGATTTTTGACCAAAGTTAAATATCCATGTGTTAAATTAAAAACCCAAAAAATACCCCCTTTGGTCTAAAACTAACCATATATAAATGATCCCGCCCCATATAGTTATTGGACCCCTCCATGGTCTATAACTATATAATAAAAGTATAAATATAAATAAAGCTATCGGAAAAATATAGCTTTATCACATCACCTCTCTTATATCATTTATCCTAAAGTTTTTTCATCCGCGCCACTATAAAAATCTTATTATCATTCTGAGCTTTACCATATCCTAACCTTGGTTAAAACTTGCCTCACGTGCTCTTTTACCATATATATGAAATTTGTTTATATATATAACATTTCCCAATAAAACCTTTTGCATTATACCCGTTTATATATAAACCATTCCATATATTAAAACCTTGGTTCTAAAGTCTATTTTTACAAAGGTTTTGTTATATTTATAATGCGCCATTGTATAAAGCCACCTGGGCCCCACCATAACCTTTTCCCCACACCTTCCCATCACATCCTGACCATTCGCTCCCACTTTTTAGATCCAACGGCACACGATCTATTTCGCGCTTTGAAACTGATCGATGGCCTTGAGCTCGAAATCTTGCAAAATGAGTTGTTTTATGAAACCACCTAACGCAACATGGCGCCATATTATTTGATCGCATTCGATTTGCGAAAAAAAACTTACCACTCTATCCCGACGCGAAACCCACCAGTGGTTTTTCGCATTCAAAAAATCAAACCACCTCCCACCTTGGATTAGACCTGCATTTAATGCATTCTATGTTGATTCATATTAAAGTTTAAAACCTTTGATATATCATTATTCATATGTATTTGTGCAGTCCCAACTGGTAAGAAAACTCCGCCTGACTATGTAAAGAGCCCTAAGCCCCTATTTGTTAATCTCTTGTCCCAAAGCCGAATTCGACCACAATTTTCCTTATTTGAAGATCATTAAATCCATTCTCTGCATCAGTGATCCAGATCCATCTGCAGGAATAACCAGAAGATTCAGAAACCCTTTTAAAAGCATCAAAATACCTACAATATGAGGTATTTTTTATTAAATTACCATCCTGCACAGTCAATTCGAAACCTTCCATTAGAAGACAAACTGTTAAATAGGAGAATTAACTGTGTAAATTGCCCAAAAATAGGCCAAACCCTGGCCAATTTTTTCCAGGAAACCTAATTTCCTCTATGTGCCTTTTAAAGCCAATCATCCGCTTACGACCTCTGAAGGTCAATTCTGAAACACAAAAGGAGTTTTAAGCCTACGGATCTATTAAAAATCTCCTTTTTACAATTTAAACTATTCAGGAAAGCCTGTTTCCTGTCTTATCCCAGTACTAATCCTCAGATAAACCTAATTGAGCAAAAAGCCCGAAAAGAAGATATCTTTAGCCTAAATTTCTCGGTTACCCCTCTGTTTAAAGTAAATTACTTCTGTAAACCATTTAATCTTACAAAAGAAGCCAGAATGCCTAAAAACAGAGTTAAACCTCCACAGACAAATCTCATTCCACAGGTCTTTCAAAAGCCTTCAGTCACCTCCTTGCAGACCTCTGTTTCATTAAAAAATTGTTTTATTTTTGCAGGTTATTATTAGAAAAGAAACTAGGCCAATAGTTTCAATACTAGTTGACAAAATTGTTTGCTCCAAATTCTCAGATTTTAAATCAAAAGCTTCATTCAACAAACAGTTTGTATACAAAGAAAAAATAAAATAAATTCAAAGAGAGATCATAATGATGAAATTTGCACAGTGAATGGTAAAAGTGAAATCATAATTCACAATGACACTGAAAACATAACAGTCAAAGAGTATCAGTGGTTAAAGTGTATCAGGTAAAAATCAGAGTGAAAGTTAAAACAAAGTTACAGAGCAGTCAAGGTAAAACAGTAAAAGTAAAAACAGAGTCAGTAATGGTTAACAGAGATGAAAATAATTTCACTAACAACAATTAAGTTTAGCCAAAGTGAAAGTAAAAACAGTTAAAAGAACAAAAAGGTTAAAAGATGAAAACATAACAAGAAGGAACATTTTTGCAGAAATTCATATTTAAGCTATTTTTTTGCAAACACTATTGTGACCAATCCAAGATGAATTTTGAAAAACTGAAGGAGGTTTATATTCTTAAGGTCTTCTACTACAAAAACCTCTCTCACTTTTCTAACAACCATTATGGATTTGGAAGTATTAAACAATATTTGAAAGCTCTCTTTGCAGAAAATTCCTGTTAAGTCATCATTTTGTAGAGAATATTGTGGCCAATCAGAAATACAACTTAAAAAACTGAAGGAGGTTTTTGTTCCTAAGTGACCCATCTACAAAAACCTATCTCACGTTTTTCACAGGTATTACATAATTAGAGATAGATGTGCATCATTACAGCCTATTGTTTAGACTCTGTAAAACTCTGTTTTACACATCTTTTTGCAGAGCCTATTGTGCACAGCTGGAGAGGAATTGTAGGAAACTGAGAGAGGTTTATCTCAAAAACATATTCATAAACAAGAACCTCATTCAATTTTTACATATATATTTCATATTGAAAAATAAAAAGGTATCATTGGACCTCATTTTTGCAGAATTGCTGGAGCAGAATGCATAAAGAAAAGAAACAGTTAGTGACTTGGATGCCTCATCATCAACTAAGAGTTGGATCAAATTCGAATTATCCTCTTTGTAATTACCTATCCATAAAAAATAGTGCCAAATATATGCATTAGTTTTGAGTGTCCTTTAATTAAGTTCTATTTATGTAAAACAGTTGGAGATATTTGTAAAACAATCTTGATATTTTTTCAAGATATTCTAGTTTAGAATTTGTATAAATACTTCAGTTTGTGAAGTTTTTAGGGTGGAATAAAATTGCTAAGAGCATTATAGAAATTTTTCTGGTACGTTGGAGGCTTACATGTGACAATAGCCAATTGGACTTCATAATTCAGGATTCATGCGTGCATCTATCTTGTCATTGTTTACTTTCTGAGTTCCTTTAATTTCATATATGTTGTTCAATCTTAATGATTAAGTAGGAGTATTGCTTTAGGACTAGTGTTAGAACTCCCTGTCTTAACTACTTAATCATTTTAATGTTTTCTGCTGATTTCCGGATTTAGGAATTCTTAATTGTTCCTAGTCTCGTTTGACCCCTGCCTCCTTCCTCTTTTTTCGGATCAAAGGATTATTCACTGCCCTTTATCCCGAAAGCAATCCATCTCATCAAATCAAAATATTCAAATCTCTGAGGGTTATCTACCTTGCCTTGAATACATTAGCATCCTCTTGGCCTTGCCTTCTAGTTCTGCTTGCTAGACTTTGACTCCATAGCCCAATGGACTAGTAGATCCCTCTTTAATTTGTCTTCAAGTAATCTTATTTTCCACCAAAAATTTCAAAACCAAAACCAAATTGTTATATCATAACTAGCCTAAAACATTAAACAAAAACAAAGTTAAATCATTAAGAGAAAGCCCTCTCTGAAATTTAGGAAGGCTAGATCCTAAATTTCCAAAGTAGGTTTGTGGTTACCTCGGACTATTTCTCTTGAACCTGGAGAAATTACTGAGTGATAACAGGGGTCACAATATAATCCTAGCCGACCTAACAATAATAATATAAGGGCAAAATAATAACAATATGGGGGTTACAGGGGTATCACAATAAAAATAAGGGGGCTAAACTAACAATAGTAAGGGACTACACTAGTAATATAGGGACCTAACAGTCTAAGATACCTTGGAATATGGTATCCAACGGTCACTCCCATGTAATATAAATGTATATAATGTTAATAGTAATAGTAATCTTACGCTTATATTTATATGCTGGTTTTCTTCTCCATGTATGTGTTTGACATGGTATTAGAGTGTAGTCCAAGCCCTGGAATTTTCATATTCTGTCAGCTCCATTTTTAGTTCTTCCTATTTCATTGTTGCGACTTTGCATTTGCCTAGTCCATTTTCTGTATGTTTGTCAGGCCTGTGGATAATGTCCCCTCATTAATTATGTGTAGTAATTCTAGGTGTGTTAGAAATTTACTATACTTGCGCCTCGACCTGCGTTTCCATACACAGTTTCCATTATTCCATTGTTGGACGCGGACTCCCACTCACATACACTGACAATTACCATTTTTTCGACAGTTACCATTTTTGCCATTTTCCATCGTGTCATGATGTTACTTGTACTTGATCGTGCGTACCTCCTCTTGATGCCTTGTATGGGAATTGGCTTGTAAACTATGGTTGGTGGAGTTCACTTGTGATTTGAAAATTGGGTCTTCGCATTGATCGTATAATGGAAGATTGAAGCATTGAACAAGGATTGTGTTTTGTGGGTCTGAAGAGCCTATGTTTTCGATGGAGTTCTGAGTAAAAGAAATTCGTACTACACAGGAATTCCTATTCTTTCTCATTTGTTTTCCTTGTAGTACATGAATCACTCTCTGCCCCTGGTAATTCACAATTTCTTGTCTTGTAGGACCTTTGACCTCTGGCATATGTCTGCATTTTCCGATCTCTCTGTGTTTTAATTGTATGTTGAGTTGCACAATCTGAGGATTCATTTAATTATATTTTCGATGTTTGTGTCTGGTCTACTTTTAGATATGCAGTAGAAGTATGCCTTTTGTTACGAAGTTGGGGTGTTAGGTTGTTGCTACTCTTGTGGTAATGGGAGTTTCCTAGACTGGAAATGTGAGATGTATCCTTATATATTAATGCTTTGAGGTTCCCTTCTCTGATAATATCTTTCAATTACTTAGTGGATTTGTTCGAGTGATAACTTCGACCTCGTGATTATAGCCATAAAATGAAGAAGAAACAAATCTACATAGAGTTGTTGAATGATGACATTCAGGCGATTGATATTATCTTTTTCTGAGACGATTTGTTGTATATTTTCTAAGACAATTGCTAACGACAATTTCCAATCTCCAAAGAGAGGGGGGGTTGATATGCCAATCTCGCCTCGATGAGAATGAAAGTGATCAAAACTTGTTTTCAAGCGATCTCTAGAGCTTGGAATGACGCACTTGGACACACCACCCCTGCTTGAAAAATACGATGAATTTTATGTTCCCTATCTCAAAGATAGCAGAGCCATCGGTTTTGTTAACAAATCCTAGTTGTGCATGTAGTTGTCGCATTTCTAGTGGTCGACGCCCATCCAGACGTAGTCCCACTCTAGACAATTTTTAATAAAATTGAACATGTTTTCATCCTTGTTCTCCCTTTCAATGTCGTACAATTTCGGTTAAGGGACGTTATATCATTTTCAAGCATTTCCGTCTTGAATCACCATCCATACATTGAGAAATGAATATGCCACAATAGCCAAGACTACCCACCTAAATGCAGGAACTTCTCTTCCTTTGCAACGACCCATACCATACTGTCGGCTCTGTATTACATAGTGGCCTGCCACTGATATCTCGACGTGGATTGATACCTCTAACCTTAGCCCACTTTTGATCCTGAACCTCAACCTGCGCCTGAAACAAGGGAAAGGCCCATCCAAAAAGCCAAGGTTGAAATAATACTCATGAAAGCTGAAAAGTTTGGTGAGCTGATGGCAGTTACCTTTGAGGAGAGGGAACTCGGTGGTGATGAAGATAGAAGATGGTCCCCAGTAAATGTTGTTTGTTTTGAGGACAAAATGACCCTACCCGGTCTTAATTTGTACATGATTAAAGATTAGATGATGGGTTATGTGGTTTTTAACCTTAAAATTTTGACAAGCCTTTGGTGTTGAAGCACTGTTATTTAGGATGAAAGTCAATTCTTTTAATTTTTTTTTTGTAGGTGGGCGGTTGTTTCATGTTGAAATTTAGGAAATGGGTTTGCTTTTGTCTTGTAAGAGTGTCATTGTAAGCAACTGAGAAAAGTGTGTGTGGGTGAGAATGCATAAGTGAGTGGTGAATCCTTAGTGGTTTTTCAACTTATTAACTCAAACATAAAGTGGTCATTTAAAAAATAAAAATAAAAAATGTTGAGAGAGTTTATTCTCTTTAATAGTTGAGGTTTGTTTAGCCTCTTATAACTTCTACTAGAGTTTCAAGATAGAGGAATAACTTGTTCCAAGTATTTTAATAACCCAACGTTTTGGACTACATAAGTGAGTCCATCCTAAGGGGTAAACGCCTAATAATCTTTGAAAGAATTGTGAGGATTAGGGCAAAATAATCCAAATATAAATAGTAAAATTTTGAGGAAAATTATTAATTTTTATTATTATTGAGGTAGGTTGGAAAGGAAAATTAATGTAACTTTAATTTAATAATGTTTTTTTATTAGTTATTTATTTATTTTATTTTTAGGTATAATTTTTATTTTTATTAATTTTTATTTATTTCTTAATTTTTATATTTATTTATTTATTTAATTATTTTTATTTTATTTATTTTATTTTTATAAAGTATTTTTTGAATTAAAAATTATGAAATTAATAAATTTAGAGAGGTTATATTATAGGGTGGGTTAGAAAATTAAG
The DNA here is from genome assembly GCA_034641835.2 of Pinus albicaulis. NCBI lineage: Eukaryota > Viridiplantae > Streptophyta > Pinopsida > Pinales > Pinaceae > Pinus > Pinus albicaulis. The sequence continues at coordinate 1,280,318,577 of CM076578.1, forward strand.
AGAAAATTTGACACAAATTATGGCTTTAAAGATTTATTCTTTTTAAATTTGTCATGAGAGGTATGATGTATTAAGGGTTTCCAAGTATTGCTAATGTTAAGGCCATTGTCACAATTCATGTTATTTTTCCTTTTTTTTCGATTTCTATGGCCTCTTTGATTTTTCTTTTTAGGTAATGTTCTTCTTTGGAGATAAGTTTAGCATCCTCCATTCATATGTAATGTGAGGATGAGAAAGCATGTTCTGCCAAGGTCGATTTTTCAGTTCTATTCTTAGATATGTCGACAACATGAAGGTTGCGGCCATGATTGAGTGGATGTTTACAAACATCGAAATTTGGAGTAAGATTGTTGTCTTTGCAATTTTTTAGAAATGACAGGTTTGAAAGGAGTCTTTATTTTTATCAGAATATAGCCAAACTTGATGATATATTAGAGTTGTTAAATACTTTGATACATTCCACTGTCAACAAAGGACAATCTTTCTGATTTACAAAACTATTTGCAGAATGCACGAGAAAAGATTAATTTTCGGCAACTAGAATCTCAACTTCAACAAGAAGAATTAAAACATAAGAGTTTTCATTCTAAACCTATTTTTGTTTAGAACATTGAGACAAAATCACATCAACAAAAAAAAAAATTGCAGAGGCAGTACCCATTTCGGGAGCAAATGTGTAAGAAGATGCAAAAATGCAACATGCACTTACCAAGTCCATCATCAGACCTTGGGAAAAGCTTGTCCATAAAAAGCACAAAACTGGACTTGGGTATGACAAGGATGTGTCATTTCATATTCCAGACTATTCCAATCCCATCCAGTTTCAGAGTGCTGGATTTATTCATGACAACGCATCTTCAGATGTTCCATATTTTGCTCCTCTTCCACAGCAACAACAACAAAATGTTAAATTCCAACACTATGATCGAGTTGGACATATGAAAGATCGTTGTTTTGATCTCCATCCATGTAAGAATTGTCATAAAACCACTCATTCTTCGCACAAATGCTTCAAAAACAAGTCTCCTACAAGAAAAAAGATTCATATTGGATGGATTGCTTCTTAGAAATGGGCATCAACAACCAAGAAGATGTTTCAATCATATGTCTGAGTCTATTTTAGAATATTAAAAGACCTTGCAGTTTAGTTTTCACCATCATCTCACTTTGTATCTAACAGAGGCGAAAGTGATGGTCATATAAAAGTTTCAAAGCCACATCAAGTGAGCCTGAGCCACAACCTACCATACCATATTCAGAGTTGTAGCTAGAGACAGAGATGCCCATGATCATGCCATTGGTTGGTGGTCAACCTTAAACCATCTATGTGAGGTTGAGCTTTTCCTTCTTCAAAGAATTGGGGACACTTTATCTAACAGAAGACTTCAACTTCTAGCTAGTTTTGGAAGAGATACAGGAATTTCACTAAGCATTCCAAATTTTGTGGTCATACTTAAACCATCATAGGTTGAGACCTCCCTTTTTAGGTTGAGGTTCTAACTTTTTTTGTGGGTTGCAGACCTCCCTTTTCCGGGTTGAAGGTCTCCCTCTTCAAAACATTAGGAGCACTTCCTCCAACAGAAGACCCTAGCTTTGTGCCAGATTTGGAAGAATTTTGGGAACTACACTAAGCATTCCAGTGTTGCTGGTTAGCCTCAAATGACCACCTTATGCCAACATTTGAGAGAGTACATTCAACCTAGTGCTGCCATGCATATTTTGCACGTTTGTATTACAACTCTCTTCTTGGACTCATACATACCCCTTTGGATTAAGGGGGGATTTTTGACACCTAATCCTCCTAGGGTTAGTGTGGAAATTGAATAATCTTAGGGAGTCCAAGAGACCTTGGAATATGGAATCCAACAGTCACTCCCATCTAATATAAATGTATATCATGTTAATAGTAATAGTAATCTCACACTTACATTTATATGTTGGTTGTCTTCTCGATGTATGTGTTTGACATCTCTTATCCTTTGAGCTTATCCTCCTTCATATGTGGATCCCAAGCCTATATTGGTAAATCTTAAAGTACCACTTTTACCCTATAAATCTACTGCCTCCCATAGAGTCTAGGTTGGATTTTGGAGATTACTAATGCCCTCATGTTGCTGCTTTGAGATTAAAGAATCATCATCCATTTATGCATTAGGGTTGAGTTTGAAGGTTTTCTTTGTGGCAAGGAAGGACAAGACAATTGGGGAGACATCTACAAAGTCAACTTTTATATATGGTTTTAACTCTCTCCTTTATTTTTTAATACAAAAAGAAATATATTTTCCCATACTTGTGTCATGTTGATGCTTATGTATTTCAATGCAATTTTGACTCATTGATTAGAGACATTAGATTATGATATGTATATATTGTAGTTCTCTTGCTTGTTTTATTCATTGTTGTAGGTTCCATTTATAGCACATGGGGCTAGAGTTGGAGCTTACAAGCGAAGAGAAGAGGATGAATTACTACATATTCCAGGTAGGTCTCTTTTTCGTATTTTAATCTCTCTAAGGAAAACATAAATATTTTTTCCCTATGTTGTTCTAGATCAGAACACTAGATCTAGGGAGTTCATTTTTGTTTGCAAAAGTGAATTTTCCATATAACACTTATGAATAACCAAAACTATGCCTCAGGAAGTGCGAGAAAGTCACAAAACATAGGCCTGAGGATTCAAGTTTGTCTTTGGTGTAGTTCATGCTTAGAGATGTTCAAACCCCACAACAAAATATATTTATTAGAAATATTTGGACCAGCCATAGATCCTTAGAAGGATTTGGACTAGTTACAGATCCTTTAAAGGATTTGGACCAGCCACAGAGCCTTAGAAGAATTCAGACTAGTGCAAATAGAGACTTAGAGGGAGGTTCGAAAGGGATAAAAGACTCTAAGAATGGAGTTGAGATTGGACTTAGAACATGCTTATGTCTCTGCTAAAAAACTCAGATGATCTAGAACAACGCTCCACAAATTTTTTCCTTGGAAGGAATTCCCAAATTTTTTCTTTCTTTAGATATTCAATGCAACCCAAGACTCAAATAAACTTCAAGAAGTTTCTAATTAAATGATGTTAGTTATGCTTATCAAATGAATGCCATGAGAGGGATATAAATACACGTTTGAAGGGGGGGGGGGATATATTGGGGTTGACTTGAAAAAAATAATAATTCTTTTGAAAATTCATGACTCTATTGAAGCCGATATGAAGGAGACGAATAATCCTATTTAGAGGAGGTTTAGGATATTTAAAAATTTGGTTTTGCACCTTTCAAAATACACAATGCAAGGTTGAATTTGAAGATGTATTTAGGAAAATTTTATTTATAATGCTAGTCCTTTTTCTAGGGTTGCGATGAAGTGTTAAGGTCATAAAATTTTAGGAAAAAGGTGTTGGTGATACACCCATCCCTCAGGTCTTCAAAAATAAATATCTCTCCAACCAAGAATAACCATAAAGCATGCCACTTTTAAAAAAAAATGGTGAAACAAGGGTTACCAAACTAGGAGTTCCTTGTATCAAATCCAGTGGCTTGTGCATGCAAATCACCAAACAAGTGTTGGCCCATTCACCCTTTGACATTAATGACAAAATTTCCAACAGATCCTCCTGAGCTCAAGCATGGTGTGGAGAACCCTAGTAAGTAGTTCTTGGCATTGTTCAGGCTTCCCATGTGATTCAGGTCATTTTTGGCCCGTTGCCCTTCTATTGTTTTTAAGTCATTTTTGTGTGATAAACCATTTGGGAGGTCATGTGGTTTCCCTCACAAGGGCATGTGTTCCTTCCTGTTACAATTTTGTGACTGCTAGCCTCTTTTGCTTCTGTTCAATTGATCTAGGTGGATATTGGTGGCCACCCGCATATTCCACTTGGGCCCCCACCATTGTCTCTTTCAGTTTTTCAGTTTCGGCATAATTTACTATTTTTAGCAGTTTTTCGGGTCCTAAACTTTCGGAGCCGTTTTGAGGCCCTAAACGACATTTTTTGGGCATCACGCCTCCAGCTAATATCATTCTGTTTTGAAATTATATTCTTGGAAAAAGTTTTAGTCCTCGGATAGAGCTTTCTAATGATGTATCATGTGCGTCAAACGGAGATAGTATGCGAAAGTTACGTCCCTGGGAAGTTGAAACAACAATTTACCCAAACGGGGCCCATAGTTTTGGCGCTTCATCTCCTAGGGTTAGGTTTTTGGATGTTTAGGATTCTCCATTGTTTCTAAATAATAAATAGGCCCTCGAGCCTCATTGTAACTCAGTTCAGAGGCCTGTAGCCGCCACATCTCTTCTCAGAGATAGCTACCAGCGCCCTAGCTAGTTTTATTTCCATTCTGTCTGTAAGCAAATTTCAGTTCTTTGATATTAATGAAATGAAGTGTTATTTCCGCCGCATCTCTGTATTTATGGTTATGTGTTTATTCTGTTGCGTTCCTGCATAAATCCGGATCAGTGGTATCAGAGCGGTCTGCTTTTTCTCGATCCTTCTTTGCATGTCTCCAACGAGGTCGGGGTATAAGGAGCTAGGGCTTGATCTGGTGGAACCTTTGCAAGATCAGCCTCGCAAACCTCGATGGATGCCCATGGGGGACGAAAAGAAAGATGAGGACAGAGATCCTATCAAAATATTGCTCAAGGAGTGCCCTCGAAAAAAAGGAACGCGATGATGGATAACTTGTTCCGTATCTCAACTGTCAGCCTCTGCACCGAAGGCAAGGTATCCGCATCCAAGCCACCACTGAGGTGCCACTCTTTTAAGGTACAAGTAAATTTTTGACATTCCTCCCATATTTGAGGGTCACCAGACGCAGATGTCGTAGATAGATGGTTAGAATCTATGAGAAGGATATTTCTTGCTCATGACTTTCTTTTCACCGGGATATCCGAGACTGCATCCCTCAAAGCTACCCCCTGTTAAGGACTCTGTGGGGAAACTCATCAGTGAGAAAAAAGGACTGCATGGAACCCTTCTCGTTCTCGCCGTACCAACTAGGAATTCTTTCCGAGACGCCGTCAAGGAACAGTACTATCCTGTGGGGAGCTATGAGGACAAGTACACACAATGGACCACGCTGCGACAACAAAGGGATCAAGATGTGCACGAGCTGACGAATCTGTTCCATACCCTGCGCACAAAGTTGGGTATCAAAGATTCAGAGAAACATTTGGTGCTAAAGTATCGCAGTTGTCTGCACAGATACATTCAGGAGGAAATGGAGTTCCTCGACGTCTCCTCGCTTGGTACGGCATACCGGTATGCTGCCAAGATTGAGCAGAAATTCAAACAGAAGAAGCGAGACTTTGGATCTGCGAATCAAAAGCAAGGAAAAGGTGCTTCCAAACCGCAGAACAAAGGACAGAGCCAAGGCATGGCAACTAAAGACAACTCATCGAAGCCACAAGAAAAGAACAACACCGCAAAGCCAAAGAAGGACACGGGAAAGTGGTGTGAGTTCCATAAGAGCTCCACTCACAACACAAGTGAGTGTCGGGCCAAGCAGTCGCTAGTGGTCGAGATGAGGGCTTCTGAGTCAGATGCATGCTCTGACTCCGAATCAGAACCTGAAAAGGCGAATGAAAAAGGGAAACAGATTATTGATGCGGAGCCCAATGCCACTGTTGCCACTACAAATATCCAAAAGGAGGAACCGGAAGATCCAGAGGAGGAGGAACATCTCTTCCACTCCCAGATGTGGGTAAAGGGCTCCCCGGTACAGTTCATTGTCGAAAATGGGAGCCAAAAGAACCTCATTTCAGCAGACGCCGTGAAGCGGCTGGGCTTGCCGACCACAGCTCACCCACATCCATACACCATCGGGTGGCTTCACCAAGGACGAGATCTCCGCGTCAGCCAGCAGTGTCGCCTTCCCTATAGCATCAAGCCCTTCACGGATGAGGTATTATGTGATGCTGCTCCTATTGATGTTTCTGATGTATTATTAGGACAACCATACTTGTGGAAGCGTCATGCTGTGTATGAGTCTCGACCTCATGCTGTTATTGTTACTTTAGGAAATAAGTTGTACAGGATACCGTGAGGTGTACCACTCTCATGGGCTATCTCTTTGGTTATCGCAAAACAATGCACAGCTCATTTCCCAAACCAAAGAAATCTGCTTTTGTTTCCTCGATGATCCGCCCTCAGGCAAGAAGAAGATCAGGCCACGACCTCCAGACAGGGCCCCTCTGCACGACAACAACAAATGGATAAGGTCGTGGAGGAGTACGGGGACATCTTCACCTCACCCACAGGGGTTCCTCTGCACTGCCAGGTCAAGCACCCGATTGATCTGACCTCAGGTGCGCCGCTACCCAATGGACCGATCTATCGACGCTCTGTTCTGGAAAATGATGAAATCAAGAGGCAGATTCAGGAGCTGTTGCAGAAAGGTCACATCAGACCAAGTTCATCGCCCTGTGGGAGCCCGATCGTGTTGGTACAGAAGAAGGATGGGACGTGGAGACTCTGTATTGACTATCGGGCGCTAAACAAGATCACTGTCTGGAATAGGTACCCAATCCCACGGATTGATGACCTTTTGGACCAACTCAAAGGTGCAAAATATTTCAGCAAGATCGACCTGAAGTCTGGGTATCACCAGGTACCAATTGAACCCTCCGATGTGTGGGAGACTGCCTTCAAAGCCAAGGAAGGCCTTTTCGAATGGCTGGTCATGCCTTTCGGGTTGACGAATGCTCCCGCCACCTTCATGAGGATGATGGATGACATCTTGCGGCCATTCACCAACTCATTTGTAGTGGTGTACTTGGATGACATTCCGATCTTCAGCCAGACTTGGGAAGAGCACCTTCACCACATCCGACAAGTCCTCCAAACACTGCGGCAACACAAGTTGTGTGCCAATTTGGAGAAGTGCACTTTTGGCATGACCCAGGTTCAATATCTGGGATACATTATTGATGAAAGGGGGTGCATGTGGATCCAGCCAAGATCCAAGTCATTCAGGATTGGCCAGCCCTAACCACTATAACAGAGCTTCGCAGCTTTCTGGGTCTTGCTAATTTCTACCGGAGGTTCGTGTTGGGATTCTCTCATATCACTTGGCCCTTGAGTCAAGTCACCAAGGGAGGAGCGAGAGAAAATTTTTTTTGGTCGGAACCTCAACAGAAGGCGTTCACAGAACTGAAAAACCGCCTCTGTTCTGCCCCAGTGCTCACTTTACCAGACTTGCAACAGCCATTTGAGATCAAGACAGATGCCTCTGACTATGCTATTGGGGCAGTCCTTACTCAATAGGGACATCCAGTGGCATATCACAGCGAGACATTGTCTGAGACAGTTCGCAAGCATCCCACCTATGACAAAGAAATGTATTCCATTGTGCAAGCCTGTCGACAATGGAAGCATTACATTTTGGGAAGGAAAAAATCATACACACAGACCACCGGCCCCTACAGTTCATACAGACACAAGGGAAGTTGTAGAATGATCGCCATCAGAAGTGGTCCACATATCTGCAACAGTTTCATTTGAACATCAAGTACAAGAAAGGTAGCACCAATAATGTTGCAGACTGCCTCAGCCGACCACCGATCGTGGCGCTCACCACCGTGCTCAACTCTTGTGGGCACGAGACTTCTGATTGGCCGCTTCTCTATGAGAGTGACCCAGAATTCGGCCACACTTACAAGGCACTCTTGGGGGGCACGCAAGTTCCAAATTTTCACCTCCAAGATGCACTTTTATGTCACCCGGGACACCTTTGTGTTCCTTCAAGCGAGCGTGCCAAGATGATATGGGAAGCACACTACAGTCGAGTCGCTGGGCATTTTGGGGTCGAGAAAACAGTAGCAATCCTGCAGAAGTATTTCTATTGGTCGAACCTTCGAAAGGATGTCGAGAAGCACATCAGATCCTGCACTGCTTGTGCCATTGCCAAACCGACCATCAAGAAGCAAGGCCTATATACTCCACTACCTACCCTTAGTCGACCTTGGGAATCCATCTCCATGGATTACATGTCGGGCCTGCCTTCTACTAAGAATGGAAATGACTGTGTTTTCGTGGTCGTTGACAGATTCTCGAAGATGGCCATCATGGCGGCCTGTAAGAAGAATATCACAGCAGAAGCCACCGCTAAACTCTTCTTTGAACGAGTGTGGGTGCACTTTGGGATCCCACAGTCTATCATATCAGATCGAGATAGCAGGTTCCTCAGCACATTTTGGTCCAGCCTCTGGTCAATGTTGGACACAAAGCTCACCAAGTCCACAGCTTTCCATCGCCAAATAGATGGCCAGACAGAGGTCATCAATAGAATGATTGTACACATTCTGCGCATGTACAATTCAAAGCATCCACGCACATGGGACGAGAGCCTCCCCTATGTACAACATAGTTATAATCGGGCTCTCCACAGTTCAATCGGCCATAGCCCCTTTCAGGTGGGCTTGGGATTCCAGCCACTATGTCCCATTGACGTAGCCATGCCATTTGCAGCTGCTCAGGCCAATTCAGCTCATGTCCAGTCTGAAGTTGACAAAGCAAGTAGCTTCATCGAGCGCATTCAACACATCCGCCAACAGGTTCATGATATATTGGACAGAGCCAATGTGAAGTACAAGCAGCGCCATGATCAACACCGGGTGCCACACAACTTCCATGTGGGCGACAAAGTATGGCTACATTTGCAGAAGGAGCGCCTCACTGGACCCCACCGCAAGCTTCGCCCGCTTCGATACGGGCCATACACCATCACCAAGGCTGTAGGAAACAATGCCTTCGAGCTCAGTATTCCACCATTCCTTGGTCTGCACCCAGTCTTCAATGTGGATCGCCTTCGTCCTTACTTCCCATCTCTACTGGACACCTCGGACATTGCAGAACAACTCACACCAACAGAGTTAAATCCAGACTGCATGGAACAGGCCACCACAGATTGTATCATGGACATGCAAATCAAGAACACTCGCCAACAAAAGATCCAACTATATCGGGTTGTCAAAGCTGGCCAACTCCTGCACCAAGGAAAGTGGTTCACCAGGGACCAAGTTCAGCAGAAATTTCCTCATCTCATGGAGGAACTTAATGCAATGGGGACCATTGCTTCCTAAGGGGGGAGGAATGATCCAGGTGGCTATTGGTGGCCACCCTCCTATTCCACTTGGGCCCCTACCATTGTCTCTTTCAGTTTTTCAGTTTCGGCATACTTTAATATTTTTAGCAGTTTTTCGGGTCCTGAACTTCCGGAGCCATTTTGAGGTCCTAAACGACGTTTTTTGGGCATCGCGCCTCCAACGAATATCATTACATTCCAAAATGATATTCGTGGCGAAAGTTGTAGTCCTCGGATAGAGCTTTCTAATGATGTATCATGTGCGTCAAACGGAGATAGTATGCCAAAGTTACGTCCCTGGGAAGTTGAAACACCAATTTACCCAAACGGGGCCCATAGTTTTGGCGCTTCATCTCCTAGGGTTAGGTTTTTTGGATGTTTAGGGTTCTCCATTGTTTCTCAATAATAAATAGGCCCTCGTGCCTCATTGTACCGGGCCGCAGGCCCGTAGCCGCCGTCACGTACTTCGCAGATACTACACGCTCCTCAGCTGTTTATTTTATCTGTCTGTAAGCAAATTTCAGTTCTTTGATATTAATGAAATGAAGTGTTATTTCTGCTGCATCTCTGTATTTATGGTTATATGTTTATTCTGTTGCGTTCCTGCATAAATCCGGATCATCAATCTTGTATATTGTTAGCCAAGTCCCCCTAAGCATGTAATCTTTGTACACTTTCTATAATACATTGACTTCTAACTAACATAAAAATAATAATCTCATATTGATATTTTAACGCTTATAAAGGGAAAAAACATAAAATATTACATACATATATGTTTTTGTTTACTAGTTTATGTGACTCCTTAGATGAATCACACATCTTGTTGGAAATCAAGAGGTTTGTAGTTTAAATTAGATTTCCCTTTTCTATAATAATTGTTTGTGAAATTTATTGGCTTCTTATTAATTTATTTAAGTTCTCCTTCATCAAATGATTATCAAATGTAAAACATGAAGATCATAGTATGCAAGAAACACGATATAGGCTCCAAGCCAAGGAAAAACCCCTCGAAGGGGAAAACCCAAAAAAATCTCTTCTTATAGAATCAGATCAAAGTGATATATTTGAGATCCATGAACACAACAAACTTCACTATCTAGATGCCAAGTCAGACCCTCCTTTAGCTCAACAAATACACCATCAAGAGACCAACAACAAACGATGTATAAATTAAGAACTTCTACAAAATTTAAGCTCAAGAAGATAATCCTTCTCTCATACTTTGGCCCTCCTCTTCATCTTTGTCCTTTTTGCGATATTTCAGACCAAAAACATCCAAGTGTGTGTATCCAAATTAGCTCCATCTTCCCTCTATTTATATTGTCCAAAGGGGTGAGAATAGACATGTCCATTGGGGTAGGGTCATCTTGACAAGTAGGTCGAGTTGGCACCTAAAGGGGTTTTTGACCCAAAATTACATATTTAAAAATTCGTTTTCCTTTTTCTTTACAATTGGTCCAAACATGACTTTGAATCAACAAAACCCAGAAGCATGAAGAACATGTTTATCTAAAAGTAATAATTCTTAAACATGAAACTTTTGCTTGAAAAATAAATAACTTTTTTTTCTTCTTTTGTATTTTACATAAAATATATAATGACATAAGTACATATACAATTATGAAGACTGAACCCAGTTACTTCCTGCATCTCTGGTGAGGACCGGG